>JAJTUV010000946.1:600000-756878 GCA_021653895.1 Mastomys natalensis
CTAAAATGACTGAGGAACATTTAAAAAAAATACTCAACATCTCTTGTCATTAAGGAAATGCAAATCCAAATGACTTTGGGATTCCATTTTCTACCTCTCAGAATGGCTAAGATCAACAACATAAGAGACAGCTCATGCTATTTAGGATATATTGCAAGAGGACCGCTCCTCCATTGCTAGTAGGAATGAAAATTTGTACAGCCACTATGGAAATCAATACATATCTTCTCAGAACTTTAGAAATCAATTTATCTCAATCCCATATATACCGCTCTTGGGTATATAGTCAAATAATGCCATCTTTATGTAATTTTATAACAATATAAACTGCCTTTATGGTTTATTATAATTAATTAATGTTAAATGAAAATTAACTTCATTCATGAGGAAAAACATCAGATCAAAAACAAAGTTCTTGGACCCAAATTGCATTAAAAATATAGAATGTAATAATTCTGTATTACACATTAAAAAAAGGAAGATTTCAAGAGAAGGATGGGATGGAAGAAGCTATCTAAACAAGGCCATTTAAATGCAGCAGCATTGACACATATGAACCTATAGAGACTGTGGAGGCGTGCCCATGGCCAGTGGGGGTCTGCATGATTTGCACCAGATGGGGTTTCAATTCTGAGAAAAGTGGACACATGCCTCCACCCCTAAGCCAGAAGCAATGTTCAACTGACAGTATCTCACAAATGAAAAATCAGTTCTCTCTAACAGAGTTTCACTGGGGATTCAAACCACTCTTAAGCAAACCTATGCCCAGTAGTAGATGCCCAATACACAAACAAACAAACTCAATGACATCTTTGGAGGTTCTTTGTCCCATAAGGTTTTGTAAGTACTTTTTTTTTTTCACATTTTTCATATATGTTATTTTTTAGGCTTTATGTTTCTTAAGGACAATTCCTGTCCATACAGACATGTGTGTCTGTGTCTTCATATATATCTTATGTTATTTCTTTGGCTTTTTTCCTTCTGTTTGTGTCCTATTCCAATCTGTTTGTTTATTTATTTTATTATTACTCTTTAGATGTATGCTTGTTTTATATTAAAAGATAGAAAGTTTGTGGATTCTGATAGGAGGGAAGGTGAGGGGAATCTCAAAGGAGTTGAGGAGGAGAAACCATAATATGAATATATTATATGAAAAACATCTATTAAAACTAAAACTTCTCGGGTTGGAGAGATGACTCAGCAGTTAAGAACACTGAGTACTCTTCCAGAGGCCCTGAGTTCAAGTCCCAGCAACCATATGGTGGCTCACAACCATCTGTAATGAGGGGCAGTGTCCTCTTGTGGTGTGTTTAAAGAGAGTGAAAATGTACTCACATAAAAAAATAAATGAATAGGAGTCTGGTCTGTTTGGTTGGGGCAGACACATAGCTAGTCTGCTCTTGTGGAGACACCTGATCCTGAGCCACCCTAGAGGAGCCAGTGCCCACAGAGCAGAGGGTAAGAAACCTCGCCCACTACCCCATGCCCAGAGTTACAACTGTGATCCAGGGGTGCTCAGGAACCATCAGGCATCCAAACCCAGCCCCTCCAGGATACCACTTCCCTTCCACCCCGAGCCTGGTCCTTTTGGCTAGGGCAGACACATAGCTGGTCTGCTCCTGTGGAACCATCTTATCCTGAGCTATCCTAGAGGAGTCCACTGCACTCAGAGAAGAGGGTAAGAAACCTTGCCCACTACCCCAAGCCCCAGAGTTACAACTGGGAGCCAGGGGTGCTCAGGAACCATCAGCCAACAAAACCCTGCCCCTCTGGAACATCATTTTCCTTCCAACCCGCGCCTGGTCCTTTTGGCTGGGGCAGACACTGAGCTGGTCTGCTCCTGTGGAGACACTTGATCCTGAGCCATCCTAGAGGAGCCACTGCACTCAGAGCAGTGGACACCTAGCTGGTCTGCTCCTGTGGAGACACCTTATCCTGAGCCATCCTAGAGGAGCTGCTGCACTCAGAGCAGCAGTATTTCAAAATATTAGAGGTGGCCTGAGTCCCAGGAGTTCTTCCACCCAGGAGCTTAGGATCACAGGAACACAGAGACATCTGGACTCTGAGTAGTTCTGAAACAAGCAAGATAAATGGAAAGACAGACTCCAATCAGACACAGTGAGCACAGGTAACACTAGAGTCAACCAGATGGTGAAAGGCAAGCACAAGAACACAAGCAACAGAAACCAAAGTTACTTGGCATCATCAGAACCCAGTTCTCCCACCATAGCAAACCATGGATACCCCATCACACAGGAAAAACAGGATTCAGAATTAAAATCACTTCTCATGATGACGATAGAGGATTTTAAGAAGGACATAAGTAACTCCCTTAAAGAAGTATAGGAGAACACAGGTAAACAGGTAGAAGCCCTTAAAGAGGAAACACAAAAATTCCTTAAAGAATTGCAAGAAAACACAACCAAACAGGTGAAGTAACTGAACAAAAACATCCAGGATCTAAAAATGGAAATAGAAACAATAAAGAAATCTCAAAGGGAGACTACCCTGGAGATAGAAAATGTAGGAAAGAGATCAGGAGTCATAGACTCACGCATCACCAACAGAATACAAGAAATAGAAGAGAGAATCTCATGTGCAGAAGATACCATGGAAAACATTGACACAACTGTCAAAGAAAATGCAAAATGCAAAATGCAAAATGCAAAAAGCTCCTAACCCAAAACATCCAGGAAATCCAAGACACAATGAGAAAACCAAACCCAAGGATAATAGGTATAGATGAGAGTGAAGATTCCCAATTTAAAGGGCCAGTAAATATCTTCAACAAAATTATAGAGGAAAATTTCCCTAACCTAAAGAACAAGATGTTCATAATCATACAAGAGGCCTACAGAACACCAAACAGACTAGACCAGAAAAGAAATACCTCCCAGAACATAATAATCAAACATCAAATGCACAAAACAAAGAAAAATACTAAAAGCAGTAAGGGAAAAAGGTCAAGTAACATACAAAGGCAGACATATAAGAATTACACCAGCCTTCTCACCAAAGACTATAAAAGCCAGAAGATCTTGAACTGATATACAGATCCTAAGGGAACAGAAATGCCAGCCCAGACTACTATACCCAGCAAAACTCTGAATCTCTATAGATGGAGAAACCAAGATATTCCATGACAAAACCAAATTTACACAATATCTTCCCACAAACCCAGCACTTCAAAGGATAATTGATGGAAAATGCCAACACAAGGAAGGAAACCACAACCTAGAAAAAGCAAGGAAGTAATCTTCCAACAACTCCAAAAGAAGATAGCTACACACACATAATTCCACCTCTAATAAAACATAATAGGAAGTAACAATCATTTTTTCTTAATATCTCTTAACATCAATGGACTCAATTCTCCAATAAAAAGATGTAGACTATCAGACTGGATACATAAAGAGGACCCAGAATTTTGCTGCATATAGGAAACGCACCTTAGTGACAAAGACAGACACTACCTCATAGTAAAAGGATGGAAAACAATTTTTCAAGCAAATGGTCCCAAGAAACAAGCTGGAGTAGCCATTCTAATATCAAAAATAATTGACTTTCAACCAAAAGTAGTCAAAAAAGATAAGGAAGGACACTTCATACTCATCAAAGGAAAAATCTATTCAAGATGAACTCTCAATTCTGAATATATATGCTTCAAATTTCAAGGGCACCCACATACATAAAAGAAACTTTACTAAAGCTCAAAGCACACACATTGCAGCTCACACAATAATAGTAGGGGATTTTAACACTCTGCTCTCTGCAATGGACAGATCATGGAAACAGAAACTAAACAAAGACACATTGAAATTAACAGAAGTTATGAACCAAATGGATTTAACAGATATCTATAGAACATTTCATCCTAAAGCAAAAGAATATACCTTTTTCTCAGCACCTCATGGTACAACATGCATGGACAACATGCAGAAGAATGCAAATCGATCCATTCTTATCTCCTTGTACAAAGCTCAAGTCCAAGTGGATAAAGGACCTTCACATAAAACCAGACACACTGAAACTAATAGAAGAGAAGGTCGGGAAGACCCTCGAATACCTAGGCACAGGGGAAAAGTTCCTGAACAGAACACCAATGGCTTGTGCTCTAAGATCAAGAATTGACATGTGGGACTTCATAAAATTCCAAAGTTTCTGTAAGGCAAAGGACACTGCCAATAGGACAAAACAGCAACCAACAGATTGGGAAAAGATTTTTACCAATCTCACATCTGATAGAGGGCTAATATCCAATATATACAAAGAACTCAAGAAATTAGACTCCAGATAACCAAATAACCCTATTAATCTGGAGTATAGAGCTTAACAATGAATTCTCAACTGAGGAAACTTGAATGGCCGAGTAACACCTAAAGAAATGTTCAGCATCCTTAGTCATCAGGGAAATGCAAATCAAAACAACCCTGAGATTCCACCTCACACCAGTCAGAATGGCTAAGATCAAAAATTCAGGTGATAGTAGATGCTGGCGAGGATGTGGAGAAAGAGGAAAACTCCTCCATTGTTGGTGGGTTTGCAAGAGAGTGCAACCACTCTGGAAATCAGTCTGGTGGGTCCTCAGAAAATTGGATATCACTACCTGAGGACCCAGCTATACCACTCCTGGGCATATACCCAGAAGATGCTCTAACATATAACAAGGACATATGCTCCACTATGTTCATAGCAGCCTTATTTATAATAGTCAGAAGCTGGAAAGAACCCAGATGCCCTTCAACAGAGAAATGGATACAAAAAATGTGGTACATTTACACAATGGAATATTACTCAGCTATTAAAAACAATGAATTTGAAAAATTCTTATGTAAATGGATGGAACTCAAAAATATCATCCTGAGTGAAGTAACCCAATCACAAAAGAACACACATGGTATTCACTCACTGATTATTGGATTTTATCCCAGAAGCTTGAAATATCCAAGATTCAACTCACAGACCACATAAAGCTCATGAAGAATGAAGACCAAGTGTGGGTGCTTCTGTCCTTCTTATAAGGAGTAACAAAGTACTCAAGGGAGCAAATATGGATACAAAATGCAGGACAGAATCTGAAGGAGGGGTGGTCTGCAGACCATTCCACCTGGGTATCCATGCCATGTCCAGTCACCCAAGGTAGACGTTTATGTGGATGTCAGGAAGTACATGCTGACAGGAGCCTGACATAGCTGTCTCCTTAGAGGTCTGCAAGAATCTATCATATTCAGAGGCAGATGCTCACAGCTAACCATTAAACTGATCATGGGGTTCCCAATGGAGGAGTTAGAGTGAAGACTGAAGGAGTTGTAAGGGTTCATGACCTCATGAGAAGAGCAAGAATACCAATCAACCAGAGCCCTCAGGGTCTAACCCACCAGCCTGGGAGCACTTAGGGAGGGACTCACGGCTCCAGCTATATATGAAAGGGAGGATGGTCCTGTCAGGTATAGGTGGGAGAAGAGATCCTGGATCTCATGAAGGCTGGATGCCGTGTGTGGGAATTCGTGGGTGGGGAGGTGAGGTGTGGGGGCTTAGGTGGGGGCACATTCTCAGAGAAGCAGGAGGAGAGGGGATGGGATAGGGGGTTCCTAGGTGGGAGGGTGGAATGAGGTAAGGGGAGAACATCTGAAATGTAAATAATATATCCAATAAAAATGAATAAATGAATAGATGAATAGATCAATATATATTTAGCCTTCACTCCCCTCAGCCAACCAACCATCCAAGCAAGCAAGCAAGCAAGCAAGCAAGCAACCAAGCAACCAAGCAATCAACCAACCAACCGTAAAACTTCTTGTGTGTGGTTATTGTTAGTAAATATGATAAAATGGAAGGGATTTAAAAAACTTAATTTATTAATTTACACTCTAAATGCTGATCCTCCTCCTGGTCCCTCCCTTGCAGAATTCCTTCCCCACACTATCTCTCTCCCTTTCTCCTCTGAGAGTGTCGGGTCCCCCTTGTTTATCTCCCCAACCTGGCACATCTAGTCTCTGCCATATTAGGTACATCCTCCCCTGATGAGGCCAGGCAGGACAGTCATGAAGACTGAACAGCCTCTCTGTTACATATGGGCTGAGGGTTGGGGAGGAGGCATTGCTGGCCGAGATTGCATGATTTTAACCTTTGAACTTTTAAACAAGTTGGAGACTATTATAGACTATGAGAACTTTTGAAGTTGGACTGAGTGCATTTTTGCACAATTCTATGAGGCCCAGGGTGTATAATGTAGTTTGAATAAGACTATAAATACCCCCATAAATGTCTGAATGCTTGTTAATTTTTATAGTTATGATAGTTTTTGCTTACAAGTCTTGTATATCAGAACTTTGAACAATTTTTTTCAAGTCCTTCTGGTATTCAAATTTCTATTGAATGATCAATTCTTCTGATTGGATCCCCTTTATATGTGACTTGGTCCTCTTCTCTTGAGCTTTCAATCCCCTTTTAAATCTTGTGGGTTGTTTGTATATTCACTCAAATATCAAATAAGCATTTTATTTTCTGGTGTCCTATAAGGCTCTTGTATTTGGATAGACATCTCTTTCTCTATGTCTGGAAAATTCTCTTCTAAGATTTTACTGAAAATATTTTCTATTCCTTCTGCATGGAATTCTGTTTTTTGTGCCCATAATTTATAGAGTTCATATTTTAATGATGTTTCAAATGTCTCTCATGTGTTATTCATATATTTCTTTAATTTATCATTGATATTGACTGAAAAATCTAGTTCTTTTACTTGTTTTCAAACTCTGTCTTTCACAAGATCTATTCTTTTTAAATTTAATTATTTTATTTATTTACATTCCAGATGTTGTCTCCCTCCCAGTTCCCTTCCCACAGTTCTTCATCCAATTCCCCCTCTTCTTTGCCTCTGAGAGGATAATCCCCCACATTCCCTCACCCCAGACATCCCACTTCCCTGGGGCTTCATGTCTCTGCAGGATTAGGCACATCCTCTCCAAATGAAGTCAGACAAGGCAATCCTTGCTACATATGTGCTAGGGGACCCTGGGCCAGCCTGTGTATGCTCATTGGTCGGTGGCTGAGTCTCTGGGAGCTACTGGGGTCCTCATATGTTGAGACTGTTGATCTTCCTATGGGATTGCTATCCTCTTCAGCTCCTTCACTCCTTTTGTTTTTACTTTCTTTTTTTATTGGATATTTTATTTATTTGCATGTCAGATGTGATCCCCTTTCCCATTTCCCTTCTTAGAAGCCCCTATCCCATCCCACCCCCTCCTCCTTTTTGCTTTTATACTGTTTTAATTACATTCATGTTATTAAGGTCAGTTTTAGGTTGAGGGTCTAGCAATAAAATAGATGCAAATAGTCAAGGAAGAAGCAAGACAATAAGCACAAATAGTCAAAGAACAAGCAAGGCATCAAACACAATTATGTGAACACTCCCGTGATCACTGTTTCTAAGGGCTTATCAGGATAACCAAAATATTTGAGGCCACTTCCCTGTTTTAGCCCAAAGTCATTTTTATGTCTGAAATTACTTCTTTGTTCTAGCTTAATATTTAGATTCCTGCCTGAAATTCTTTGTTTTAGCCTAATGTCAGATTCATGCCTGAAGCCTACTTCCTTGCCCTTGACCAATGTCATATTCCTGCCAAGCAGCTCATTTCCTTGTTCTTGGCCCATGTCAGATTCTTTGGTCAAGTTTCAAGAATGACGTATATAGCTTGATCATGCTAGCCCTTTTTGTCCTGGGAATACTTTTGTTCCTGTCAATTGTTTTAAAGCTTACCTTTAACAACATCAACATGCAGGCACCCAAAGTACATGTGTTGAACCTGAAAATAGACCCCCAGACAGAGCTATTAAATTAACAGGCTGGCAAGCCAAGGATGGGTAAGATTCTGCACAGAGCCTTACCAACCTAAGACAGAAGTGCATTGCTTTGGAGAATGCATATTCCATGACAGGTAAGGAAGGCATTCTTGTCAGAACGACCTAAGACAAGCTCAGTCTTGTTAATGAAATAAAAAGGAGGAGAGGCAGAGAGCCTTTGGGATTGTTTGGCAAGAATCCTTCACTCCTCCTAACTCTTCTATAGGGGTTGTCAAACTCATTCTAATCGTTGACCATAAGTATCTGCATCTGTCTCAGTCAGCTGTTGATAGGGCCTCTCAGAGGACATCCATGCTCCTGTCTGTAAGCACAACATAGCAGTAGGAATAGTGTCAGAGTTTGGTGTCCCCTGTCCCCCCATGAGATGGATCTCAAGTTGGCCTGGTCATTGTAAAGCCTTTCGTTGAGTCTCTTCTCCATTTTTGTACCTGTATTTCTTTAAGACAGGAAAAATTCTGAGTCAGAAGATTTGACTGGGTTGGTAATCACATCACTCCACTTGGTGCCATGTCTATCTACTGGAGATGGTCTCCCCATAGTTGGGCATTTTGGCTAAGGTCACCCCCACTGAATACTAAGAATCTCTCACATCTCAGGTCTCTGGGATTTTCTAGAGTGACTGCTTTACTTCCCACCTCCAGAAGCTGCATATTTCCATCCATTCTTCTGGCCCTCTGGGCTTCTCTCCTGTTTCTGTTCCATACCTGATCCTGCCCCCTTTCCCCCTCCCCCTTTCCCACTCAAACCTCCCTCCTTCTCCCTCCCTGATTATTTTGTTCCCCATTCTAAGAGGTATTGAAACATCCTTACTTGGACTCTCCTTGTTAAACTTTTTACAGTCTTGATTGTATTCTGTGTATTTTATACTTTTGGCTAATATTCACTTATCAGTGAGTACACACCATGCATGTCCTTTTGGGTCTGGGTTACCACATTCAAGAGGATATTTTCTAGCTTCTTCCATTTACCTGCAAAATTCATAATGCCTTTGTTTTTAATAGGTGAATAGTATTCCATTGTGTAAATGAACCACATTTTCTGTATCCATTCTATCATTGAGAGATGTCTGGGTTGTTACCAGCTTCTGGCTATTATGAATAAGACTCCTATGAACATAGTAAAGCAAGTATCCTTGTTGCATGGTGGAGCATCTTTTTTTTTTTTTTTTTTTTTTTTTTTTTAGAGGTTTTTTTTTTTTTTTCTTTCTTTTTTTTCTTTTCTTTTTTAATTTTCTTTTTTTGCTTATTCACTTTATAACCTGTCCCAGTCACCCCCTCCCACAATCCTTCCCCATCTCTTCTTTTCTGAGTACCCCCTCCTCCTGTATCCCCCACCCTGCCACTTTAAGTCTCTGAGAGGCTAGGTGCTTCCTTTCCCACTGAGGCCAAATGGGACACCCAGCTAGAAGACCATACCCCATATACAGGCTGCATGTTTTGGGATAGCCCCCACTCCAGATGTTTGAGACCTACATGAAAACCAAGCGAATAATCACACATCTGGCCATTTCTCCTTCCAAAAATATATATGTGCATGTGTACTGCCCAAATATCTGCCCATTGTCCATTGGGCCCCTGAGCTCATCCTGCAGTTATTTCTCCAGTGCCAACTATATAATTAGGATAGTTATGCTTAGAAATTGGCAGAATTCTCACATTGGTTTTTCTGACCTGTGGAATGAGGGCTATTAAAGTTGGAATGAATAAATAGAAGCCTTTAGAATTGCCTCTGTCAAAGAAAATAGTGAACAAAACCAGTATTGTGTCTTTGAAGGAATTGTAGAAATTAGTGCCACCATCAAGGACTTAAAAGCCACAGAATAGTGGTTCCCACCACATTTCTCTTGAATACTTTTATCTGGCTAGTGAAGGACAGAAGTTGGTACCAGGGACTCAGGTATTGTTGTGAAAAACCCAAGCAAAACCAAAGTTTTTGTTTGGATATATGTAGACTCTGGAACTTTGAATTAGGAATGCAGTTGAGTGTTTTTAGCAGGAATTAATGGTCCATAATAGTAGGAATATGAGTGGTGCTGAGGTGATCCAAACAGTGGAGGCCTGGCTCATGTGGTTTCAGAGGAAAATAACATTAGTTTGTGGCCTAGAGACCATTTTTATGATATTTTGGCAGAGAATGTGACTGCTTTCTGCCCTTGTCAAACAAAATCCACCTGAGGCTAAATTGTAGAGTTACAGATTCAGAGCTTTGGCAGAGGATATTTTCAGACCATCTAGTATTGCCTGTGTTGCTTGGTTATTAAGTAGTCACACTTATGCCGATCTATGATGAAAAGGAGCAAACTGCACAGGGAAAAATACAAACTGTACAGTTTGAGGAGAAAAGGAGCACCAGGAAATATAATAAAGTCAAGTCCAGGGCTTCAAAGAAAGATCTGAGATATCCAATCTCAGGCAGTGAAGGAAACCATAGAAAATAGAAAGCTGGTGAAAATGTAATTGAATAAGGGGGTCATCCTTGCCAGCATGTGCTATTACTTGAGGCTTTGGTCTTAGCCATTCTGACCAGTGTAAGATGGAATCTCAGAGTTGTTTTGATTTGCATTTCCCTGATGACTTTGAACGTTTCTTTAAGTGCTTCTTGGCCATTTTAAGATTCCTCTGTTTAGAATTATTTATTTAGCTCTGTACTCCATTTTAAAATTGGGTTATTTGGGTTGTTGGTGTTTAACTTCTGGAGTTTATATATATATAGTATATTGTATATTAGCCCTCTTTTAGATATAGGGTTGGTGAAGATCCTTTCCCAATCTGTAGGCTGCTGTTTTGTCTTATCAATAGTATTCTTTGCCTTACAGAAGCTTTTTAGTTTCATGAGGTTCCATTTATCATTCGCTCATCTTAGAGTCTGAATAATTGGTTTTCTGTTCAAGAAAGTGTCTCCCGTAACACTACTCCATTGCTGGTGGGAGTAAAAACTTGTACAATCACTTTGGAAATCAATTTGGTGGTTTCTAAGAAACTTGTAATATTTCTACCTCAAGATCAGCTATATCACTCTTAGGCATATTCTTAAAAGTATCTCCACCATCCCACAAAGACACTTGCTCCACTATGTTCATAGAAGCTTTATTCATAATAGCCAGAAACTGGAAACAAGCTAGATGTCCCTCAACTGAAGAATGGATACAGAAAATGTGGTTCATCTACACAGTGAAATACCATTCAACTTTTAAAAACAAAGCCATCATGAATTTGCAGGCATGGATTTGCAGGATGGATCTTGAGAATATCATCCTGAGTGAGGTAACCCAGCTCCAAAAGAACATGTATGGTACATAGTCACTTATAAATGGAGATTACCCATAAAATACAGGCTACTCATGTTACAAACAGACCCAAAGAAGCTAAACAAAGAAGGCACAAGAGAGGATGCTTGGATTTCACTTAGAAGGAGGCAGATGGAGGGAAAGAACTGGATGAGAGGAAGGATGAAGAAGGCAACAGGGTGGTTCAGGATCAGGTATGGGATGGGCAGGAAGGATGACTAGATAGCCATGAGAAGGAATGAAAATCTGCAACAAGATTAGTGGTGGGAAGGTAGATGGAACCTCCAGGAAGAGACAGAAACCTCAGATGAGGGAGACAACCAAGAATCAATGAGGATGTCCTTAACTGTGACTCACAATATTGGGGATATGGAACTTGAAGAGGTCACTTGCTGTAGCCAGACAGGAACCCCATTGGAATGATAGGGGTACTAACCTACCCACAAAACTTTCAATTCAAAAATTATTCTGTCTACAAGAAATGCAGGGATGGGGGATGGAGCAGAGACTGAAGGAATGGCCAACCCATAACCTGCCCAACTTGAGACCCATTCCATGGGCAAACACCAATCCCTGACATTATTGATACGCTGTTTAGAGACAGGAGTCTACCATGACTGTCTTCTGAGGGGTTCTTACTTAGCAATGGACTCAAACAAATACAGACACCCACAGTCAAACAGTAGATGGAAATTTGGGACTCTTATGGAAAAACAGGTAGAAGGATTGCAGCCCATAAGGGGATAGGAATTGCACTATAAGACCAACAGAATCAACTAACCTAGACTCTTGGGGCTCTCAGAGACTAAACCACCAATCAAAGAACATACACAGGATGGATCTAGGTCTCTCCACACATATGTAGCAGAAGTGCAGCTTGGTTTTCACGTGGGTTCTAAACAACTGGATCAGTGTATCCCAGTAGCTGTTGCTAGTATGTGGGATATGTTCTTCTAGAAGAACTGTCTTGTCTGGCCTCAGTGAGAGAGGGTGTGCCTAGACTCACAGAGACTTGATATGTGATGGTGGGGGAATACCAAGGGACTCCACGTACTCAGAGGAAAGGGAAGGGAGATGGGGAAGAATTGTGGAGGAGGTGACTGTGAGGGGACAGTGAGAGGAATGTAAAGTGAATAAGTAAAATAATAATAAAAGGGGAGGGACATGCTCCAGCCCCAGAAAGCAGCAGTACTTGCAGTTTCAGCCACATGGTTTGGCTTTAGAGTCAAAAAATGGTTATAGAATCTCTTCTATGATTAAGGAAGGCCATTGAAGCTAGGCAAGTGGCAAGTGTGACTCTGAATGGAGGCCTAGAGCGGCTATTGCATAATCCCACCAAAGTAGACCTGGAGTGCCTTGGAAGCCCCAAGATGTCAGAGATTATAGAATCATGACACTTGCTGAAGAAAGCTACACACTGGTGTGGAACCAGCTTAAGAGAGAGAACTGTGTTGTTGTTACATACTTGAAGACTGAAGAGTGCTTACACTAAACTGTAATACAATGGAGATAGCAGAGTTGTAAAATGTTTGCCTGCTTTTTTGGTCTAGCTTTGGTCCAGTATTTCCTTATCATGCTCCATTTCCTCACTTTTGAAATGATAATGTATATTCTGTGCCACTGTTGTAATTATGTGATCTGGTTTATTATTTTGATTTTTATAGGGGATTATAATTTGCCAGGAGTCTCAGAAGAAACTTTGCATTTTGAACTTTTAAACAGTATGGAGAGAGTAATAGACAATGAATGGAGAATTTTGAAGCTGAACTGAATGTTGTTTTGCATGATGATAAGGCTACAAGCCTGTGATGACTAGGGAATGCAATGTGGTGGTTTGAATCAAAATGGTACCCATAGACTCATAGGGACTGGCACTATTATGAGGTGTGGCCTTGTTGAAGTATGTGTAGCTTTGTTGGAAGAAGTGTGTTAATGGTGGTAGACTTTGAAGTTTCAAATGCTTAAGCCAAGCCCAATGCCTCCCACTCTTCCTGCCATCTGCCAATCCAGATGAAGAACTCTCAGTTGCTTTCCAGTACCATGTCTTCCTCCATGCCACATGCTTCTCACCATGAAGACAATGGATTTAAACTATGAAATGTAAGCAGCCCCAAGGAAATGTTTTCCTTTATGAGTTACTGTGGTCATGGTATCTCTTTACAGCAATAGAATCCCCAACTAAAACACTAACCAACTGCATTTTGCTTGAATTTGGGGCCTTCTCCAAAGGAGAGAATTCATAATTGTACTATAAAAATTTTCACAAACCTATGACTAGGAAAATCATGTGCACTAGGTACAATTTATCATTGTTATTTGGCTAAATAGGCATGGTGTCAAACTGCCTTCTAACACTGATGGTTATGTCCATAGATTGGTACTGCTTTTATCCTTTAGCAGAGAAGCTTCTTGTAGTGGCCTGTGGTTAATGCAGATGCAAAAACCTTTCACAGTTCTCATAATAGTGGCTTCTGAGTTCTTATTTCTAAACAGTTCTTCAATTTTACCCACTCTAAAGCTCAGGTAACATTTTGAAAGAGAAGAATGTCTTGGTTACTTTTTAAATGATGGGAAAACAGCATGATTAAGTCAACTTACAGAAGAGTTTATTAAGAGCTTTAGAATTCTAAATCTTTTAGAGAATTAGAATCCATGGTGGTAGAACAAAGCCATGGTGTTAAGAACAGCTGAAAGCTTACATGTTGATCAGTAAGTAGGAGACAGAGAAGCAGACAGAAACCCCCCTACCACAGAAAGACAGAGAGACAGAGAGACACACACAGAAAAAACAGACACAAGGAGAGATACAGAGAGAAGAGAGACACAGAGAAAGAGAGACAGAGACAAGGATAGAGACAGAGAGGAGGGCTTGGAATGATGAGAGGCTTTTGAAATTACAAAGCTCACCCCTGGTGACACATATTCATCTTCTTCAAACAAGCTCCTGTCTTCTAATCATCCACAAAGAATCTACCAAATGAGGACCAAATATCCAAACTTAGAGCCCATGGGGGCTATTCTCATTCAAACCACCATATTCTACTTCCTGGTCTCCATAGGCTTATGACCATACTATAATACAAAATGTATTTAGTATAACTTCAAAAATCCTCATAATGATTCAGTCTTAACATTGTCTTCTAAGCTCCAAAGCAATACCTTAACTGTAGAATCCCCTGAAAAATTAAAATCAAATTACATGCTTCCAACACACAATGCTATAGAATGTACATTACCATTCCAACAGAAAGGATTGAGAGTATAGTGAGGAAATACTAGACTAAATCAAGACCAAAATCCAAATCCTGTAGATCCATGTATGCTGCCTTCCATTTACTCCTCTCTCTTGTGCCAGTTTCCACTCCATGTTTGTTGCTTTCCATGGCACATATCTCATGGCTTTGTCATCATCAGCATCTTGGGAACTCTAACATAATTAAGGCTTCATTTTCACAGCTTCACACAATGGCCTCTGGGGATCTCCATGCAGTAATTCTTTCATGATCTTAGTGACTCTCTTTAACTGTGGAGGAAGATTCTACAGCCCATTTACTCATATATTCTTCATGACTCTAAAGGCAGAACCATGTGGAAACTTCTGCCCAATTTGAATGCCTGCTTAGGGTGACTCCTGACCAGTTAAATCCCATACGGAGAAGTATTCCCTTGTTGTTGTTTTTTAGGATAATAAAATTCCTCAGGTCTTTTCTTTTACAAGTTGGAAGCTTAGCTATATGGGGTCTTGGCCTGTGAATGACCCTCCCTTTTTCCAGTTTCACACCATTTCTTTTTATCTCTTTAGTAGGATCTTTAGCTCCAGTATAAAATTCACTGGTTTTAGTTTTCTCCTTCAACTGTACATTTTGTATATATTTTTTTGATTTGTTAGTTATTTCACTGTAGATATGCATAAGAGTGGTTAACTATATAACAAAGTCAATATCACACTGTATTCAAATCTCCTTCACCAAAGAAAGTAGTCTGTTATATTCAATTTAGCATTAGGAGATTCTTAGGACAAAGTTAGAGTGCAGCCACACTTTTTGTTTTATTTGCAAAACCCCATAAAAATGGTCTTTAGCCCACTTGCTAATATTCTTCCCCTCTGAATCCTTTTGCTTTCAGTGCTGTTGCCTTTCAGATTCCTACTTGAATGTCCTACTAATCCCTCTTATCGCATTCAATGACTTTCCTATTCCACAGTCACAGCATTTCTTTCATCATTCCAAAAAACAGCAAGGTGAAGCCTCTCACGGCAATAGCTTATTTCCTTGAACCAACTTCTCTTAGTTTTTTTCCTTATGTTATGGTAAGACAGCATAATCAAGGCAACTTATCAGGAAAATTGTTGATTTTGGGCTTATACTTTCAGAGTTTTAGAATCTATTGTAGTGGAATGAAGGCATGTCCATAGAAATATCTGAGAGCTTATATCTGCTCAGTAAGTAGGAGGCAGAAAAAGAGAAAGAGAGAGAGAGAGAGAGAGAGAGAGAGAGAGAGAGAGAGAGAGAGAGAGAGACACAAAGATAGAGACTAGGACACACCTGTTCCCAATTCTTCCCAAACAGTTCTACCAATTGGTGACAAGTTATTAAAATCTATGAGCCTTTTGGGGGGGGGGGTCACAGTTTTACCAGCTGGTGACAAACTATTAAAATCTTAGCCTATGGGTGATCAGAACCATTAAAACCATCACATAGAATTTGGGAAATGTTTTTGGATATAACATAGCTACTTCATTCATATAGTCTCTGCAAAAAAGTTCCACAAAACCTGTCATCATTTCAAATTGAGGAGGGAAAAAGGCTCATGACTCCCCAATCTTCTCTTAGGAACAACAGTCAGCCAATGTATTCTGGAGCATGTGGAAGTAATTTTCTTTAGGAATGTCACTGCTTGTAAGTTGCCTGTGTTCTAGTAAATAACTTTCTACTCATGCCATGTGAGCTACCAAAATTCAAAATTGGTGGTCCCCCAAAAGGGTAAGAAAGGTAGAATATTACTTGTTGGGAATTATCATTTCAGCTTCAGAAAAAAGATGATAAAAGATATAAGAAAAAGGCATTGGAGAATGGCCAAGATTCTTTAAATATATGAAATTGTCAAAGGACACAATTAAATCCATGAAAAATTACAAAGAAAGAAGTTATATTGCCCAGTGTGCCTGCTACAAATTTCAGTATATAAAATACAAATTATATACCAAAAATGTTTGAACTAACAAATCCAGTAAAGATATAAGTAAGATAAAGATTAGTTTTTATGTATCAGTGGTTCTTTTTAACAGAAAAATTGAAATACCTTAGAAAGAAATCAAAACAATTGGATATTTAATAATTATATGTTCATATTTTATGGTATACACTTTGAAATTATCAAAAACAAAGAAAAATTTTATATAAATAAGTAAACATTAATATATTATACTCACCATCACCCCAATTCTCAGCATCTAAGGACTCATATGGAGCCCACTTCCCAATGCCACAGAAGGTAAGCAGTGCTTGCTTCCCCAATTAGAGTTTACATTTCCTCTCTGTGGGTTTTTAGAATCTCAGCATCCTGTGACACTCACCCATAGAATCTCATGTACTTGAGCACAACCTGTTTCCCTGGTCAGAATTCATATTTCCAGCCATCTAGCTCTCTAACCTTCAGTATCTCAGTATTTGAGTAGAACTTGCTACTGTTTGCAGACCACATTGTAAACTTTCTGGAGCTCTCACACTTAGCATCTTAAGACTCTTACACAATATAGTTCCAGTGTTAGAAGCCAGAGCTCTGACTTAGTTCAGAACCCCAAACTTGATGTAACAGAGCCTGAAAGGAATTCTTCCTTGACTCTGATACCTCATTTTTTTCTTTAGACAATAACCTCTGCTATCTCAGGATCTTCCAGGTGCTTGTCTTTTCCTCAGGACTGAGGCCATCACTCCTGAACCCCAACTTCTCAAGCACCTGCATGGAGTACCATCTGCTCCTCAGGTCTAATATGCATGCCCTATTAACCAGGCAACCTACCCCTCTCCTAGGTACTAGCTCATGTAGAATGCCTTCTAATAATGTCTGAGGGAAGAATTTCTCCTGATAAACTGCTACCACTTCAGATACCCTATACAAGAGTTAGTACTGAGTGTTACTGTGACTGAACTTCAACCATTACCTATTTGATTACATCAGCTTAGTTGGAATTACATCAAGTGGAGTCCTAAATACCCACTCAACACAAATGGATTAGGAACTTATACCAAAAGCCATAAGCAGTGAAAATGTGCAAGTTCTGATGTAAAAATAAGAAAACACAAAAACTCCATGATAATATTCCTTGAAGATTACCAGTTACATAGTAATGATTTTCAATGAGAACAATTTAGGTGAAATTCAGACAAAGAATTCAAAAGAACAATTAAAATATATACAAAGAATTCACAAAAGGTTAAACACTTCAGAGAATTCAAACATTAATTCTTGTTCTCTCTCTCTCTCTCTCTCTCTCTCTCTCTCGCTCTCTCGCTCTCTCTCGCTCTCGCTCTCGCTCTCTCTCGCTCTCGCTCTCGCTCTCGCTCTCGCTCTCGCTTACTCTCTGTTTGTATGTATGTCAGCATAAATGTGGAGATCACAGGACAACTTGTGGGAGTCCATATCCTATTCCTTTATGTAGTTCCTGGGGATTGAACTCAGGTTGTTGAGCCTCCCTACTAATTCTACATTTAAAGTCAATTAGAATTCTAACCCCCTCTCTGTACTATAACTGACCAAGTTGAAACTATTGAAAACCTTCTACAAAAAAATAGAAAAAAGGGTATTACTATGAAAGTGGCAGAGGGCAACACACATGCAACAAAGTGATGATGTTTTGGGAACAAGAAATGAAATAGCAAGCATTTTCTTTCTTTTTAGTTTTTAAACTAATTAATTTATTTAAATCAAATTGTAATTTCTACTTATTCACAAAGGGGTTATAAACACAAAAAGGCAGGACATGGGGAAGGGGATGACTCCGGAGCATAGGTGTTCAGGGGAAGTACAGATATCTTTCAGAATAGAATATTGGCTGGGTTCAGGGGACAAGTCACTATGATTCTGCCTTATCTAGGTTGGTACTATCTGCTGAGGCTACCCATTTATAAGGTCTATGACTACTTAGGCTGGTAAATTTCCATAAAAGTTGCCTGTTTACAATAGCTTATAGCCATTTGTTTCAGTGTTTTTCCACAGAGACCCAAGATTATGTGTTAGCATGTGTGTATGTCAGGCCTATTGCTGATTTTAGGCCTATGGCTGATTGTAAGCCTTCAGTGTATAAGCAGGGCTGCCCCTGACATCTCCTCCCTTTTCTAAGTATAGAAGGGCTATGGCGATTTTAATCTTGCGAAGGCGGGCATAGAGGCCTAACCTCCAATAATTGAAGGGGACCTTGTAATGGCTCCAGTCCTCCTGTTGTTGTCCAGTGAGGCATGAGGGCCATACCCATCCCGATGTCTTTTTTCTGGAAAGGGGATACTTTTGACATCAACCCCTATGCAGTCAGGCTTGTCCCTCAGGGAACCCAGAAAGATATTTTAAATTTTATATTCCGTTGCAGTGCTTAGCCTTGCAGCCTAAGCAAGAATTTAGATCGCCAGTCAGAGGGGATTCTGGGTGGCCCCTCTCTGCTTGGTCTAGGGGTGGGAGTCCCCTCTTTTAGGTTGAGTGGAGATGGGTTTTGGGAACACCATGGATAGAGTAACAACCTCATCTTGAGTCTTGTGGTCCTCTATAGCTAACTTATGATAATGTTTCTGAATTGGTTTTGCTATCAAATTATCTATTTGTTGTTTCACAAATTTAGTAAGCCTATTTAAGGCCCAGGGACCAAAAGAAATAAGCAAAAGTAACCCAAAATGGAAGGAAGTAGGGTTGACAATCATGGAGAGGTTGAAAACCAATTATTGTACCAGCTCTCATTTTTCTCTTTCTCTCTCTGTCTTTTCTCAGGGCCTTCTCTGACCTTTTTCATGCTCTCTTTAACCATCCCTGTCTTGTCTATGTAAAAGCAACATTCTTCTTTAAGGGCTGTACACAGTCAAGAGCTGTACACAGTCTTTTCTATTGTAAAAGAGTAAATCAAGTCCAATAAAGTCCTTTGCAATTTTTGAAGATCATTTCAGACAGCAAAATGAGGGATTTCTTCAGATTAGTGATGTCAATCTCTAGCTGTTTGATGTCCTTTTCAATGGCCCATCAAAGGTCTGAGTAGTATAAGTCCAGAAGACAGCATCAGGATTAGAACTTCTACCAGCAGACATCATGGGTGTTTTGTTTTTACCTGAGATACTGCCTGGGTTAGAGCTCCTGGGAGCCCCACTTTCACCGGGTTCTGTGAGGTTGGGTGCACAGCTGCCTCCCGGGATCTGCTCTGTGCTTGGGCCCAGACTGGAAGTCCGCAAGCATTTTCAAGTAGATAAATAGGATTTTAAAATCCACAGAATTTGTCTTGAGAACTGCAATGTTTACTTAGCTTTTTGGGTGTTGATCCATCAAGGACAAGAATATACTCTAAGGAGTCTTACCAGAGCCCCCTTCACATCTTTGTTCCTCAGGCTGTAGATGAATGGGTTGAGCATAGGAGTGACCACAGTATACATCACTGAGGCTATGGTGCTTCCTTGAGAAACATCTGTCCCAGCTGAACTGAGGTAAACCCCTAGTGCTGTACCATAAAACAAACAGACCACACACAGGTGAGACCCACAGGTGGAAAAGGCTCTGTACTTACTCACTACAGAAGACATCTTCAATAAGGAGGAGACAATCTGCGAGTAAGAGAAGAGAATTCCAGTGACAGGAAATACACATAACAGGGCAGTAGCCACATATAATGCAATATTATTGATGAGAATATCAGAGCTTGTTAATCTGAGAATTTGAGCTAACTCACAGAAGAAATGTGGGATTTCAGTACCCATGGAGAAGGTTAATTGTTTCATTAATAGACTATGAAACAGGGAGACTGATAAAATGATGATCCAGCACATTAGAACAAGGAGGCAACAGAAGTAAGAGTTCATGATGACTGTGTAGTTTAAGGGGTGACAAATGGCCACAAAGCGGTCAAAGGCCATTACAGTCAGTAGGAAGTTATCCATTCCTGCAAAAACCATAAAAAAATAGACTTGAGTGAGGCACTGCATGTAGGAGATATTTTTGTTCTTTGTCTGGATGTTCACCAGCATCTTTGGGACAGTGGTAGAAGTGAAACAGATATCTACAAATGAGAGGTTGGAGAGGAAGAAGTACATGGGGTTGTGGAGATGGGAATCAGAGCTGACAGCCAGGATGATGAGCAGGTTCCCAAGCACTGTGACTAGATACATGAATAGGAACATCCCAAAGAGCATAGGCTGTAATTTAGGATCATCTGAGAGACCCAGTAGGAGGAATTGTGATACTTCTGTGTGATTTTCTTTTCCCATTCCAGAGGCTTCTCTCCTTGACAAACAAACAAATGTTTAGAAAACATTCATACTGACACCAGTCCCATATGACTTAACACTCTTATTTTTGGATGGATGTTCTTGACCCTTCATGATCCTTCCCACCACCTTGATGTCCTTAGACAAGAATAAACTCATTTCACTTTAAATGTTTATAATGTTTTGAGTCTCATATTTTATTTGGCATAAATCTCTTTCATTTTATATTTACTAGATTATTTAAATTTCTTCTTAATTTTTTGTATTCACTAGCTATAAAATGGTCATAAGACATTTCATATATTCCTTAAGAGCCATGATACTTCCTCATTCCTAAAGTTTTGTAATAAATGAATGATGTTTTTATAATCCAGTTCATATTTACTTTCTGAGTTTATACTTATTGATATAACTACTAACTAACAAAATCTTATTTCCTTTATAAATATTAGTACTATAAAGTCTATTCAGAGCTTTAAAAGGGCTTTGTACAATAAGCATATCAATAAGGTATATATTTTATTGTTATTATTATTATTATTATTACTATTATTATTCTATTTTTAATAAGTATTTTATATATAAAACTTTTCCAAGGTCAGAATTTATTTTAAAATAAATGAGATTATTTATATTAAAAACTTTTATTGTGTTAAATCTCATAAATAATTAATTGTAAGTAAACATTGGTTGGAATAGAAAAGTGAAACAATAATTACAACTAAAACTAACAAGTAATAATATAATTCAAGTAATTCAGTAAAAAACATAGATAACATGATAGATAAATTAAGTGTGACAAAATTGAAAATACCTGAGTTATTAATGAGTAAATAATTGAATGCAGAATGTCTGGAAGGGAAGTGCAATTGAAAGAAAACTTGAATAAGAAGAGCAGACTATAAGAGATTATTTTTTTTTAAAAATTGACAAAAGTTTTATTTTAAATTATTTTAGTTTTTGAGATTATAACATAATTACATCATTTCTTCAATCATTTTAATTCCTTGAAATTTTCCAATGTAACCATCCTTGTTCTATTTTATTAATTGTTGTTTTATACACACATGCACATACACTCACACACACACACTTCTAAATTCATAGTTGTAATCTATTTATTCTATATAATGTTACTTGTATGTATATGTTTTCAGGGATGGCCATTTGGTTTTAGATTACCAACTGAAGTGTTTATGCCCTGGGAAGACTATTTATCCTGCTTTTAGAATTCCTTACTTTCTTGTAGTTTTTAGATATATTTTTATCATATTTTTCCTCTTCTACAACTCTTCAAAGATCCTACCCACTTCCTTACTCACCAGATTTCATGCTTATTCTCATTATTTCTTTCTCAAAATTTCTCTCAAACAAACCAAACTCCAGAACTCCAAATGACTAGCCAAAACAGACAAACTGAAAACAGAAAATCAGCAAGATCAAAACAAATCACAGAAAACTCTCAAACAAAACAAAAAGTGTGTGTGTGTGTGCTCGTGCGTGCGTGTGTGTGTGTGTGTGTGTGTGTGTGTGCATGCTTTGCAAAAATTACTCTTCTTGATAGGAGATGCCAGATTACAATGAGTGAGAGAGCAAAACACCAAGTCTACTTCAAAAATACAGAGTTCTCCTTCAGAGACAAAATGTTTCTGGTATCCCTTATTGTTATTATTCTGAAGATATAGCTAATTCCATTCCTTCTTCTTCTTCTTCTTCTTCTTCTTCTTCTTCTTCTTCTTCTTCTTCTTCTTCTTCTTCTTCTTCTGCTGCTGCTGCTGCTATTACTACTGTTACTATTAATTTACCTTTGCATCCACTGTCTTGACCAGGATTTACAGATTCTCTCAGATATCCACCATGGAGGCTTTCTATTTCCATAACCTGTTCCCAGAAAGTCCCCATGGATCATTATGGAAACTAGAATAATATAATTACAGGTGAGGGACAATGGTTGGGGTTTCTGTCATTTAAATAATTTAATTACCAGAGTTCCTCATTAAATAAATTGTTCTATTGCTTTTCCAGGTTCCAACACCTTTCATTCCCCAGAGGAAAACAAGAAGATTGCAGAGAGGAAAATTTTTGATCATTGTATCCATGTGGGCATTAACAGAGAGAGTGGTAGACTTATTTCTTCTAAGAGTAGTTAGTTTAAAAAGTTATAGGGAATCTTCTAAGGAAGTAATAACTTTTGTGACTATCTTTCCTTGATATTTGTGTGGAATTTTGGAGACTGAATGGATACTAGTCCACAATATTATTTCAGAAAAGAAGTCATTATTTTTCTTTTTAATTTTATATTAATATAATTCAATTCAAGAGATAAAATTATATGTGTTTAATGTGTACAGAATTATGTTAAATATACTACATGTGATGAATTGGTTAAATATAGAATATTAACATGTAAATTGCATCATATAGTTACTAATTTTTGTGGTAATATTCCTAATACCCACTTAAAATTTCAAAATACTCATGAATCTTGTTATTATGGAATTGGAAGTTTGTATCTTCTGATCAATACCTTTTCTTCCATTGGCCTAACCTCTGCTAACTAAGTACCATATTTTTGTATTTTTGTGAGATAAACTTGGTGAAACTGTTATCTGGTGGTGAGTACTCATTTCTTATTTTGCAAATGACCTTGAAAAAAGTCCTTATTGTTTGACTGTACAATTAACATTCTATAAGATAATTGTTCCTGCTTGTGAGTAACACATAACTGGGTTTTCCTTCTGAGAGATCACTGATTTTTGAAATTAAATGTTACTATAGGTTTAAGACAATGATTGAGACTTCTCGGTGCCATTTGGAGGGTTCTTAAATACAACATTTCAAAAGGTGACAGTGAGATGCCTCAGTTACTCTTATCTTTGTTCATTTATCATTGAAGGCTGGAATAGGTGAGATGTCACCATATTTTGGGCAGACATTCTAAAGAACATGTTTGTGGACAGAGTTAGTTAGGAGTGTTAAAGTACAGGAGATACATTAAAAAAAACAAAATCATGGATTACAGGCGATTTTGTTGGACTTTATGGATCCAATGCTTTTGAGCCAAAGTCAATCTCTCTCTGTCTCTCTCTGTCTCTGTCTCTCTCTCTTCTTTCTTTCTTTCTTTTTTCTTTTTTTTCTTACTCTCCCTCTCTCTCTCTTTCTCTCACTAATATTTTACTATTAGAGAAATAAAATTCTCCCATTACATAATCCAAGATAGTAAGTCTTTTTAATCCATATGTTCTTGGTTTGCATTTTTCTATTTTTATTGAAAATAGATTTTTTTCATAAAATATATTTTGATTATAGTTTACCTTCTCTAAGATTCTCTGCACCTCCCATTCCCATTTCATCTTGATTCTTACCCTTTTTGTCTCTCCTCAGAAAACAAACAGGTTTCTAAAGAATAGTAATAATGATAATATAAAACTAAAAGGAACAAATCAGAGTAAGATAAAGCACAAGAAACACATATAAATGCAGAGTCATACACATTTACACAGACAGGATCATAACAAATGTTGTCAGACTGGCTATCAGACTGTACAAGAATGCAAATAGATCTATATTTATTACCACACACAAAACTCAAGTCCAAGTGGATCAAAGACCTCAACATAAAACCAGATACACTAAATCTAAGAGAAGAAAAAGTGTGGAATAGCCTTCAATACATTGGCATAGGAGCCAACTTCCAAAATAGACTACTCATAGGTTAGGAACTAAAAAATGAAACTGAAAAGCTTCTGTAAGGCAAAGGACACCATCAATAGGACAAAATGGTAGTCTACAAAGTGAGAAAATATTGTTACTAACCCTAATGGTCAAAATATATAAAGAGCTGAAGTTAGACACCAACAAGCCAAATAACCCAATTGAAAAATCTGGTACAGAGCTAAATCAGATACTAAATCTCTAATGGTTGAGAAACATCTAAATACAAGCCCCCGCATCCTCCACCCTCAGTGGGATGTCAGCCATATGCCTGAGGGATCACTTGGGCTGAAGCTTGAGGGCTCCACGGGAACTACAGGTGAATGGTTGAGGGTCAACTTTATTCACTATTAGAATGGCTACTCCAGCTTGTTTCTTGGGACCACTCGCTTAGAAAATTTTTTTCCAGCCCTTTACTCTGAGGTAGTGTCTGTCTTTTTCACTGAGGTGCATTTCCTGAATGCAGCTAAATTCTGGATCTTGTTTACATATCCAGTCCGTTAGCCTATGTCTTTTTATTGTGGAATTGAGTCCATTGATATTAAGAGATATTAAGGACCAGCGATTGTTGCTTCCTGGTGTTTTGTTTGTTTGTTTTTTCTTTTCTTTCTTTCTTTCTTTCTTTCTTTCTTTCTTTCTTTCTTTCTTTCTTTCTTTCTTTCTCTCTCTCTCTCTCTCTCTCTCTCTCTCTCTCTCTCTCTCTCTCTTTCTTGTTAGAGGTGGAATTATGTTTGTGTGGCTATCTTCTTTTGGGTTTGTTGAAAGAACATTACCTTCTTTCTTTTCTAGGGTGTAGTTTCCCTCCTTCTGTTAAGTTTTCCATCTATTATCCTTTGTAGGGCTTGATTTGTGGAAAGATGTGTAAATTTGGTTTTGTCATGGAATATCTTGGTTTCTCCATCTATGCTAATTGAGAGTTTTGCTGGGTATAGTGGCCTGGGCTGGCATTTGTGTTCTGTTTGTGTCTCTATGACATCTTCTCACAATCTTCTGGCTTTTACAGTCTCTGGTGAGAAGTCTGGTATAGTTCTGATAAGTCTTCCTTTATGTCACTTGACCTTTTCTCTTTAGTGTTTTTAATATTCTTTCTTTGTTTTATGTAGGACCGGCTCGGCTCCGGGCCAGGTCCCATGAGGGTGTCCGACGGCAGGTGCGAACAGCGGCTGCCTCTGCCCACGAGTGGTCCGGAGAGATAGAGTGCTGGCAGGGGAAGTCCGGCCGCTGCCTGCCGCCTCTGCAGCCAGTGGTGGCAACAGAGAGAGGGAAGTGTTACAGCTCTTTGAAAGGTGTTACAGTTCTGCTCTTTGAAGTGCCCCGTGAGGCTCCAGCTGGCCAGCGAAGAGGGGAGAAACCGCGACAGAAGCTCTCAGACAACAGGATGAATCTTGGGCGCCTTTACTTTTGAGTTGGGCCCAAATATATACAGTTTGAGGTAGGTTTAGGTCGGGCGGCAGGTAACCCCCTATTGGCTTGGACTGAGAGCTTGGGAATGCCTCATCTGCATGATGGTGCTATTCCTACGTGACTGGTGGCCACGAACCTCTCTGTAGGAGGGAATGTGGAGGGCTGAAGCGGGGGCAGCCAGGCCTGGGAAGAGCTTGAATGCCTTCCATCCCAGAGGATATATCCGGGTGCCGGGGTTCTGAAAGTTCTTTCAACCAGGCGCCTGACTTTCCACAGCTTGCTGCCCCACAGTTTTATGCATTTGGTGTTTTGACTATTATGTGATGGTAGGAGTTTCTTTTCAGGTCCAATCTATTTGGAGTTTTCTAGGCTTCTTGTATGTTCATGGGTATCTCTTTCTTTTCTGGTTAGTGAAGTTTACTTCTATAAGTTTTTGAAAATATTTACTGGCCCTTTAAATTGGGAATCTTTGCTCTCTTCTACACCTATTTTCCTTAGGTTTGGTCTTCTCATTGTGTCCTGGAATTCTCGGATGGTTTGAGTTAGGAGCTTTTTGCATTTGAATTTTCTTTGACTGTTGTGTCAATGTTTTCTATGGTATCTTCTGCACCTGAGATTCTCTCTTCTATCTCTTGTATTCTGTTGGTGATGCTTGCATTTATGATTCCTAATCTCTTTCTTAGGTTTCTATCTCTAAGGTTGTGTCCCTTTGTGATTTCTTTATTGTTTCTATTTCCATTTTTAGTTCCTGAATCATTTTATTGAAGTCCTTAACCTGTTTGGTTGTGTTTTCCTGTATTTCTTTAAGTGATTTATGTGTTTCCTCCTTAAGAACTTCTACCCATTTACCTGTGTTCTCCTATATTTCCTTAAGGGAGTTATTTATGTCCTTCTTAAAGTCCTCTATTATTATCTTGAGATGTGATTTTAATTCTGAATCTTGCTTTTCCAGTGTGACAGAGTATTCAGGACTTGCTGTATTGGGAGAACTGGGTTCTGATGATACCAAGTAGCCTTGGTTTCTGTTATTTAGGTTCTTATGCTTGCCTCTAGCCATCTGGCTATCTCTAGTGCTACCTGCCCCTGCTGTCTCTGACTGGAGCCTGTTCCTCCTGTGATCCTGGTTGTGTTAGAACTCCTCAGAGTCCAGCTGTCTTTGTGATTCTGCGATTTTGGGATCCTGTGATCCTGAGATCCTGGGTGTTTCAGAGCTCCTGGGAGTCAAGCTACCACTGGGATTCTGAAATCCTTGTGTGACCAATCTCCTGAGAACTTATTGTGTCAGAGCTCCTGGGACTCAAGCTTTTTCTGGGTGTTGCAGGGGTGGGTGGGTAGCCAGAGCCCTAGGTTTACTCTGGGCACAGGTGCAAGCTGGAAGGAACCCATGCCTCTGGTGGGGGTTTGTGTTTCTGTGGGGGTTCCTGTGGGGGGGTCCCAATTACTCTAGGTGTTGGGAAAGATGTTGTGGCTTCAATTGTGATCTTGAGTGTGTCAGAACTCCAGTGCTCCTGGGTGTGCCCAATCTGGGAGTCAAGCTTCCTTTGTGATCCTGTGATCTTGTGACCCTGCCTATGATCCTGTGCATTTCAGAGCACCTAGAAGTCCAGCTACCTCTTGGTGTTGTAAGAGTGGATGCAGAGCCAACACTCCAGGTCTGCTCAGGGTGCAGGTTCAGACCAGAAGTAACCAGTGTCATTGGTTGGACCAGGGTTCCTGTGTTCCTGGATTCTGGGGGACCCAGTTGCTCTGGGTGTTGGGGCAGATGTTGTGGCCTCTCCTGTGATCTTGGACATTTTAGAGCACCTGGGAGTCAGGCTCCCTCTGGATGTTGTTTGGAGTGGTTGCAGAGCCAGCGCCCAAGTTTGCTCCAGGTTCAGGTTCAAACTGCGATCCTAGGCATGTTAGAGCACCTGGGAGTGAAGCTTTCTTTCTGTCTCTCTGTCTCTCTCTGTCTCTGTCTCTCTGTCTCTCTCTGTCTCTCTCTGTCTCTCTGTCTCTCTCTCTCTCTCTCTCTGTCTCTCTCTCTCTCTCTCTCATCTCTCTCTTCTTATTTTATTATATGTGTTTTGTCCGTATACCATGTATGTGCTTGGTCCCTGAAGAACCAGAAGCTTGATCCCCCTAGTCTAGGATATGTCAACTCACCCTAGACATAAAGAATCATGCATATAAGAGAAGGTACTGCGGTGTCCAAAGCCCAAGGACTGGAGGCAGTCTCTGCCCTAGTCTTCAAGGCTCAGCTGGAATGAGTGGCAATAGCCAGCCCAGCAGCAGCAGCAGTGGAAGTGGGGGGCAACTTTTGGCTTTCTTGAGGAAGGTCCATATGACTTCAATAGTTACGGGAGTAGTTTACATTCCCTTGGTGATGTATAAATGTTTTCCTTTCTCAATATCTCTATTATAATTTATTTTTGTTTCCTTAATCACTGACAATGTGGTTGGGATGAAATAGAGTATTGGTTTATCTGATGGATGGTGAAGTTGAATATTATTTATTAATTCACCAGTAGATATTCTCATTCAATTTAATGAAAGACAAACTAAAGGAATATCCATTTAGGTATTAGTGGAGTGAAATTAAAGCCACAACACCAAAGAGGTTATATTTTTATGGCTAGATAGTTGGGTTAAGAACTAAAACTTCAAAAATGATGGAAGGTGTTAGGCAATTATATTGCTCTTCTCTGCAGCTGCCATAGGGCAGTTTTAATGTCTTTGTTCCTCAGGCTGTAGATGAAGGGATTAAGCATAGGTGTGACCACTGTGTACATAAGTGAAGCAGCTGCATAGTTTTCAGGAGAATTTGATCCAGTTGAACCAATGTATACTACAGTGGCTGTTCCATAAAATAAGCAAACAACTGACAGGTGAGATCCACAGGTGGAAAAGACTTTATACTTTCCATCTATTGATGGGATTCTCAGGATGGAGGAAATAATTTTATAGTATGAGAAAATAATTCCTGAGGTTGAAAATAAACCAAAAAAGATACCTACAAAATGTATAACTAGGTTTTTGGTGAACATTTCAGAACAGTTAAGATTAAGAAGTTGTGAAGGATCACAAAAAAAGTTAGAGATTTCTATATCACTGAAATATGTAAATTGAAGCACAATCAAATTGTGCACCTGAGAGTCCACAAGACTGGCCAAAACAGATGCCAAAACTAAGAAGGCACAGAGGTTAGGATTCATAATGATCTTGTAATGCAGAGGGTGACAGATGGCCACAAACCTATCATAGGCCATTACAGTCAGAAGCATACTATCCATACATGCAAAAATTATAAACATGGACATCTGTGTTAGACAGCCCACATAGGAGATGACTCTGCTTTGAGTTCTAATATCCCAAATCATCTTTGGGATGGTAGTGGAAATCAAACAAATGTCAGACCAGGAAAGGCTGGAGAGAAAGAAATACATGGGGGTATGGAGGTGGAAGTCAGAGCTCACAGCCAGAATGATGAGCAGATTTCCAAGCACTGTGACCATGTAGAAGGATAAAAACAGCACAAAAAGGAAAGGCTGCAGTTCTGGATTCTCTGAGAGGCTCATGAGATGGAATTGTGAGACAACTTGTAGATTTTGTGCTTCTGTATTGTTTGGACACCTTTGGAGAAACGAAATTTATTGGAAAAAATACATGACATAAAGTATAATTACTCTATAATATCAGAAGTAAAAGAAATAATTTAAAAAGGAAAAAAAAAACATTTATTTTTAAGTCTAACTTAATACAAGCAAAATATTCTCACTTGAGGTCCATAGCTTTCAGCATCATGACAAGACCAATCATCTACAACTCTACATATGGGTTTTCATGTTATAATCTCCATTTATACAAATATATTAGTGAGGAAGTAACCATAACAGTGTGTTAAAACCATGAACACAAGAGATCAAAAGTTTAGAATTATGATAAAATAAAGCAATCCTTTTGGATGACACAGAGAAGGTTTTTATTGTAGCAAAAAACCAAAGATAATATAGCATATTTTTCTTAAGATATTGGTACCTACTTTATGAAAACACAAATTCTATAAACTGTATTACTTTGTATAGTAATTTACTGTGGTTCTTTTGGATAGTGAACATAATGGTTACAAGGGAATACTTTAAAATTTTGTACTAGATAAAATAGGAAAACCTTCTGGGGGAATCACCACCCCTGACCTCAAGCTTTATTACAAAGCAATAGTGATAAAGATTGCATGGTATTTGAGGGGAACAGGAGAGAAACCCAGAGAACAGGAGAATGAATGGAAATATGTGACTTCTTGGGGTGGGAGGCAGGGAGACCCTCTAGAAACTCCCAGAAACCTGGGAGGTGAGAGACTCTCAGGACTCAGTGGAAGTGATCCTAGCCAAAATACCCAACAGTGTGAAGAGGGAACTCAAAGAATCTACTTCCAGTAGATAGGGCCTCAAGTGGAGAGATGAAGTTCCTGACCACAGTCAAAATTTATGTCCCAGAATTGTTCCTGTCTAAAAGAGTTTCAGGGATAAAAACCATAGACGAGACTGAAGGAAAGGCTGTCTATTGACCAGCCCAAGTTGAGGTCCATCTCATGGGTGTAGGGGGGTGCACCAAGGCTTGACATTATTAACGATGCTATGATATGCTTATAGACAGGAGCCTGGCATGACTGTTCTTTGAGAGACCCTACCAGAAGTTGACTGAGACAGATGTTGATTGATACTTACACCCAACCACTGGACTGAAGTCAGAAACACCTATGATTGAATTAGGGGAAGGATTGAAGAATCTGAAGGGGAGAGTGACCCCATAGGAAGACCAGCAGTTTCAACTAACTCAGATCTTAGGAATCTCTCTGAGATTGAGCCACCAACTAGGAGTATATATGGGAATGTCTGAGGCCCCTGGTGCATTTACAGAGGTCTGCCTGCTCTGGACTCAGTGGGAGAAGATGTACTTAATCCCCTAGAGACTTGAGGCCCCTTGAAAGGGAGAGACCTTGTGGGAGGAGATCAAACTCTTGGAGGCAATGGGAAGGAGGATGGGATGAAGAACTGTGGGAGGCAGGACTGAGAGGGAGGAGCAACAACCGGAATATAAATAAATAAAATAATTAATTTAAAAGAATTTACTTTAAATCTAAATTACATGTAAGAAAAAATGAGAAATGAATGGATTATAGATTCATTAAATCACCAAAATTAAGCCCAGAAGAATTATTCAAACTAAACATATTCATCATAAATTAGGAAGTTGAAATAGTAATAAAATGATTTCTAGCTAAAACTGTCTAGGGCTAGATAGATTGACAATTTCTACCAGATGTGTCCAGGGAGAGCCAAATCTTCTTAAATTATTTTTAAAATATAGAAAGAAGAAACGCTTCTGAACTCTTTCTATCACTCCATGACCATCACAAAAGCAACATAAGTTAAAGGCATACCAAAAAAAACAAAAACAAAACAAAAAAAAACCCAAAAAAACAAACCAAAAACCAAAAAACCTAAAGAGGCAATAATCCTGGTAAACATAGATTTAAAAATGCTCAATAAAATACTTACAAACAGAATACCAACACACATAAAAAGAGCTTATTCACCATGATCCAGTTGGTTTTATCCAGAAGATGCAGGAATCTTCAACACATGTGTTAAGCAAATCATATAAATACATTAAATATATATTTAAATATAAATAGATTAAATAATATATATAATATGATATAATATAATATATAATAATATAATAATATATAATATAAATAATATATGATATATAATATATGTAATATAATAATATATAATATAATATATAAAAATAGATATAAATATAAATAATATATAAATAGATTAAAAAAAATCATACTATCCATCTCAATAGATGCAGACAAATTCTGTGATAAAATCCAACTTTATTTTGCTTTCATTATAAAGACCCTAGAAAATGTAGGAGCAGAGGGACATACCTCAACCTAATGAAAACTACATACAACACATGGTCAACAATATCTTAAATATATGAAAACATGAAGCAATCCCACTGATATCAGGAATGAAAAAGAAATGGCAAGTATCCCCACTTCTCTACATTGTGTGTGAAGTGATAGCTGAAACAAAAGGACACTAAATATATTTTAGAAAAATAAATGAAACTATTCCTATTTTCAGATAACATGATATTACATATTAGAAATTTCAAAACCTCTAACATAAAATATCTAGTAATAAACAAATTTAGCAGTGTGGTAGACTATAGAATCATCTTCCACTAATCAATAGCTATTCTATGCAGCAACAACAAACATATGGAGAAAAAGATACCCTCCCTTTCACAAAAATCCCAAAGAGAATAAAGTAACAGGAAGAACATAACCAAGGAAAATATGAGCCTCTACAATGAAAACTTCTGAAAGCAGGGAAAGACTCTAGAAAATGGAAATATAGCTCATGCTTTTGAATTGGTTGAATTAATATTATGAAAACGGCCATTTTACCAAAAGCTATTTACGGATCCCATGCAATTTCAATCAAAAGTTCATCTGTTTCTTTGCAGAGATAGAAAAAAAAATCTATTCTAAAATTAATATTGTACCTTAAAAACCCCAAGCTAGCAAAAAAGAAAAATACTGAGGAAAAAAAACCAATGCTAGAAGGATTAAAATGACATATCTTAAGATATACTATAGACCGATTGTAATAAAAACAATATGGTATTGGCTTAAAAACAGACATGTAATCCAATGTAAAAAAAAAAAAAATCAAAGACACAAACGTAAGGACATATGACTTTAGCCACATAATGTTTGACAAAGGCCCTCAAATTATATGCTGGAGATAAAGCACCTTTAACAAGTGGTACTGAGAAAACTGCATGTCTACATGCAGAAGAATGAAATTAGATCTGTATCTATCACCTTCCATACCAACTAACTCAAAAAGATGGAAAAAACTAAATGTGAAAAATTGAAATTGAATAGGCAGTACCCTATATGATATAGGAATAGGAAAGGACTTCTTCACTAGGACTCCATTTAGCAAAGAGCTAATGTCAACAATTGACAAATGATACTTCTTGAAACTAAAATGCTGCACAGCTAAAGAAATAACCAACCATGTGAAAATGAATCCCACAAGAATTATTGGCAGATATATATCTCACTAAGGATTATTATCCACAATGTATACCTCTCCAAATATACTGACCCAAAAACAAATAATCAAACCACAAATGACCTACTCAGAAAATGGACCCAGTAGAAAAAGAGTAGCCCCCAAATGGTTAAAAATATCTTAAAATGTTCTTTCTCCATAGCTATTAGAAAAATGCAAATCAAAACAACTTTGAGGTTTGATTTTTACCTCAGTCAGAGAGGCAAAGATCAACATAATGACTGATGACAAATGCTGGGGGGAATGCAGTGTAAAAAGACCACTCATTTGTTGTTGGTGGAATTGCAAACTGTTGCAGCCTGTTTGGAAATTAGTGTAGAGGGTTCTCAAAAAGCTAGAAATAAACCTACCACATGACCTACCTCTTTGTATATACTTTATTTATTGGGCATTCTACCCCACAGTTATTTGTTTATAATGTTTATTGCTACTCTATTTACAATAACTAGGGAATATTTAAAAAAAACCTAAATGTCCAACAACTGACAAGGGAATATAAAAAAAACTAGATTTCTAAGAGCTGAGAAATAGATACTAAAATGTGTCTTTGGAGAGAAACTACTACTATAGTGAACCTACTATTACTCTGCGAATGCGTATAGTATTAAACCAATTCCTAATGACATACCAGTATTTTTGATGATTAAGGAATCTCTCAATCCTCATTAGAGAAGTTTCTATTTGCTTTGAATGACGATCAATGTGGAGACCAAGAACTGAACAAAGTACAGGGAATATGAATTTGCAGTATGTTCAACCCTAAATGAAACATATATACGATATCACCTCATTCACATGTTCATGGTTCATTGTCGAAGTGGGGGGTCAAAATTGTATAAGGTTTAGAGGAAGTGGATGAATATATATACATATATGTGTATATACTGTATATATATAGGTGTGGCCTTGTTGGAAGAATTTTACCACTTTGGGTGAACTCTGTGTCCCTTCTCCTAGCTGCCTTGAAGCTAGTCTTCTGCTGTCTGTCTTTGGAACAACATGTAGCTCCTCCAGCCCCACCTCTTCCTGGATGCTGCTATGCTTCCTGCCATAACAACAATGGGCTGAACCTCAGAACCTGTAAGCAGCCCCAATTATTTTATATATATAAAATCTTCTGGACATAGTGCAACAATTGCACATATAACATCTGAGCAGTTGTGACAACATGTATAAATCTTGTGTAAGCCCAAGTCATACCAAATCCTAGTATTGAGAAAATGGACATGAAACTCAACCCTTAACTAATGAGCTATTGACAATTCTTAGCTCTTGAAATACTAAGGGCCAGTTTTCTCTAAGAATGTAGTCCATGATAAGTTTATCATGCTCCGGTAGAAAAATCCAAAAATATTTTGGGGGCACAAATTTGTCTTGATGGGGAAAATGGACAAAAAGTTGGATAAGAGATGAAGAGAAATGGATTTTTGAAGAATCTGGGCAGGGAGGGTGACTATGATCAAAACACATTGTACAAAGTTCTCAAAGAAGTAACAAAAATTTCCTCCTGTATGTATGCTTTCATGGCTTATCATTGAGTATTGGGTAATCTAATGGCATGTTTTTCTTTGAGGAAGATTATTTCTCCTGCTTCTGGTATTGCTTAGTTGTTGGTAGTTCTTTGTGTAGGGCTGCTGAGACCTCCTGGGCTTTTCTTCTATATTTAAGTATTTGGGAATATGTGTTCAGAAGTAATGAAAAAGAAGGCATGAAACTGAAAATGAGCAAAGGCATAGAGTGAATAAAAAGATGGGAGAAATGATGTAATTATAATTCTAAAAGGATAAAAAGTAATTAATAGTTTTTGACCTCCAATCTTAGCATCTTTGGTCTGTTAATAATGCTACCTTGTTTTTTTTTCTAATAAAAATCTTTATTTATATTTTAAAACTTGAGTTTCTGAGTCAAGTTCTAAATTTATGTTTAATTCTCAGTAATTCCATGCCATTTATATGCACCATTGATATATATTATATAGACATTGATTTTATTATATAGACCACTTTGGGTCATTGTTTCTCACTGTGATTCAGTTGGGAAAATGGAAATGGAAAAAGTACAGGAAATGATATAAACACGTCTGGACATTTTTAATTACCATTAAATGTATTAATTTTATCTGTGAGCATTTTGTCTGCATGCATGTACCTGAACCTGGAGTAAGAGATTTTTCTGAACTATCATGGGGGTGTTGGGAACCAAAACAGGTTTCCTTACAAAAGCAAAACCTGCCCTTAACTGCTGAACCACTTCTCTAGTCCTTTCACTCACTTTAAAAATGGGCATAGTTAATCATCTGCCTAAAAAGTGTTTCATCATTTTAATCTTTTTTTTATGTTTTAAAATTAAAAATATATTTTGGCTATATTATTTCTCTTCCCCAACTCCTCCCAGATTCCTCCCTACCAACCCTAATTTATATTGTTATCTTTGGAAAAAGATCTAAGCAAGCAAACAAGCAAATATCATCATAAGAAAAGATTAAAACTACACCAAACTGAACTGAAACAAGAATTATAAAGTTATTTTTGTGTTGGTCAATTATTCTGGAGCATATGGGTATGGTTGATATATTCAGTGTTACTTTGTCTTAGTTAAGGTTTCCATTGCTGTGAAAAGACATCATGACCAAAACAACTCTTACCAATGACAATACTTATTTGGGGCTGCTTACAGTTTCTGAGGTTCAGTCCAATGAAAGCCCTGCTAAGAGTAAAACCCATTGCCCTAATTGACTGCATAAAGATATTAGTCATGTCTTTGTTTTTAATATGTAGATAGTATTCTATTGTGCAGATGTATCATATTTTCTTTCTTTCTTTCTTTCTTTTTTTTTTTTTTTGGTTTTTCGAGACAGGGTTTCTTTGTGTAGCCCGGGTTGTCCTGGAACTCACTCTGTAGACCAGGCTGGCCTCGAACTCAGAAATCTGCCTGCCTCTGCCTCCCAAGTGCTGGGATTAAAGGCATGTGCCACCACCTCCTGGCTCATATTTTCTTTACTCATTCTTTAGTTGGACATTTAAGTTGTTTTAGTTTCTGGTTATTATGAATAAAGCTGCTTTGAATATAGTTGAGCCTGTGTCCTTGTGGTATAGTGGGGCATATTTTGGGTAGAACAATTCCCACTCTTCTGAGGAACTGCCAAAATGATTTCCAAAGTGGTTGTGGAAGCTTGCACTTCCATCAGCAATGGAGGAATGTTCCCTTGTTCCACATTCTCACCCAAATCTGCTATCACTTGAATTTTTGATCTTAGCTATTCTGACATGTGGAATATGGAAACGCAGGATCTTTTGATTTGCATTACCCTGATGACTAAGGATGTTGAATATTTCTTTAAGTGCTTCTCAGCCATTTGAGATTCCTCTGTTGAGAATTCTCTGTTTAGCTCTGTACTCCATTTTTCAATTGAATTATTTGGGTTTTTGGTGTCTAATTTCTTGAGTTTCCCAATCTGATAGTAGCCTTTACCTTACAGAAGCATTTCAGGTTCATGAGGTCCTATTCATCAATTATTGATCTTAGAACCTGTGGAATTAGTGTTCTGTTCGGGAAATTGTTTCTTGTACTGATAGCTTTAAGGCTATTTCCCACTTTTTCTTCTATTAGATTTAGTGTATTAGGTTTTATGTTGATGCCTTTGATCCATTTGGACTTAAGTTTTGAACACGTTGATAAATATGGATCTATTTGTATTCTTTTACATGCAGACATTCAGTTAAACAACATGAATTTTGCAGGCAAATGAATGCAACTCAGGATATCTTCCTGAGTGAGGTAATTCATTGCAGGAAAGACACATATGGTATATATTCACTTATAAGTGGCCATTAGCCATACAGTGTAGAATCAACAATGTTACATTCCACAGAGCCACAAAAACTGAGTAATGAGGTAGCCCCCAAGTGAGAAGGCATGAATCCCACTGAGAAGGGGACTCTAAATAGTCACCAGAGGTGGATAGAGTGAGTCGACTGGGTAGGAGGGTGGGTATAGAGGGTAATGGGGCTAATTATTAGGTGTGGAGAGTTAGGCCAGGGGAGTGGGCTGGAAGAAAGAATGAAATTGGGACATCTTTTATGACTAGCTGCAGGCCTATGATGAGGAAGGATACAGGGAGTCGATGGGGGTGATCCTAGCTGAGATTCCTACTAGAGAGAGATATAGAGACTGAAATCGCCACCTCCTGTAGCCATGAAGGACTTCCAGATTAGGAAGCAAGACATCAATTCACCCAGAAAACCTTCATTCCAAAATTTGTCTTGCTTACAAGACATACAGGGATAAAGCTTGAGCAGTGACTGAGGGAACAACTACTCCAGCTTGAGACCCATTCATATGAGAAAGCCAACCACTGATACTACTAGTGATACTCTGCTATGCTTTAAGAAGGGAGCCTTGTATAACTGTCTCCTGAGAAGCTTCACCCAGCAGCAGATGGAGTCAGATGTAGAGACTCACATCCAAATATCAGGTGGAGCTGAGGAGTCTTGTGGAAATGTTTGGGATAGAAGTGAACAAGCTGGAGGGGCCAAGGATACAACAAGAAGACTTACAGTGTCAAACAACCTGGTGCCATGGGAGCTTACATATCTGGGCCATCAACCGAGGAGCATGCAGGAGCTGGCCCTAGACCACTAGACATTTGTAGAAAATGTGTAGCTTGGTCTTCATGTGAGTCCTCTAATAGTGGAGTGGGGGTTGTCTCTGTTCCTGCCATTGACTTCCCTTCCCCCTGCCTCGACTGCCTGGTTGGGCCTCATCAGGAGAGTATTTCCTAGTCCTGCTGTCACTAGATATCCCATGATGGAGTGCTACTTACAGTGTGCCTCCCTTTCTCTGAGGAGAAGGGGAGGGTGCAATGGGGAAAGGGATTTTTTAAGGTTGGAATGGGTGGAGAGGAGGGAGCCAGAGCTATGATCAAGATCTAAGATAAACAAGAAAATTACTAAATTATTGGAAAAAGAAGAAATTAGTGTATCTCATACTAGTGACTTGACAGCACACATATAAGCTCTAGAACAAAAAGAAGCAAACATACTTAAGAGGAATAGATGGCACAAAAGATTAAAATATTGGCTGAAATCAATAAATTAGAGACAAATAGAACGAGACATCAATGAAGGAGTTAGAATAAAGACTGAAGGAGCTGAAGGGGTTTACAACCCTAGAGGAAGAACAACAATCTCAACCAGATCCCTCACAACTCCCAGGGACTAAACGAACAACCAATGCATACACAAGGAAAGACCCATGACTCCAGCTGCATATGTAGTAGAGTACTGCCTTATCTGGCATCAGTGGAAGGGGAGGCCCTTGGTCCTGTGGTGGATCAGTGCCCCAGCATAGGGGAAAGCTAAGGTGCTGAGGTGGGAATGAGTGGGTAAGTAGGAGAGCACCCTCATAAAAGCAGGGAGCATAGGGGATCGGATAGAGGGTTTGTGGTGGGGAAACTGGAAAAGGGGATAACATCTGAAATGCAAATAAATAAAATAACCAATAAAAAAAGACCACACTACAAAGAATCACAGCCCCCCCCCATGCAAAAAACCAAAAGCCCAATAGCTGGTTCTTTGAGAAAATGGACAATATAGACAAACTTTAGCCAAGCTAACTATGTCATAGAGAAACAAATAAATTAACAAAATTAGAAATGAAAACAGGGGCATAGGAACCAACACAGAGAAAATCCAAAGAATAATTACATCTTAATTCACAAATGTGTAATCCACCAAATTTGAAAATGTAAATTATTTAGATAATTTTCTTGATAGATACCACTTACCAAATTTAAAGCAAGATCAGGTAAACTTTTTAAATAGGCCTATAATTCCTAAGAAAATAGAAGCAGTCATTAAAATCTCTGAACCAACAAAGCATGTGTGGCCAGATGGTTTTAGTGCAGATTTTAGGCAGACTTCCAAAGGAGAACTAATATCAATATTACTCAAGCTATTCCACAAGATAGAAATAGAAGAAACACTGCCACTTTCATTTTATGAAGCCACAGTCATCTTGATACCTAAACCACACACAGACTCAATCAAAAAGAGAATTGCAGACTAATCTCCCTTATGAACACTGATACAAAAATATTCAATAAAATATTTGCAAATTGAATTCAAGAACACATCAAAAAATTATTCACCATAATCAAGAAGACTTAATACCAGAGATGCAGGGCTTGTGCAACATAAGAAAATCCATAAATATATTCCATTATATAAACAAACTGAAATGAAAAACCCCACCACATTATAATCTCATTAGATGCTGAAAAAACCTTTGACAAAATCATCACTTTTTATGATAAAAGTCTTGGAGATATCTGGGAAACAAGACTCATGCGTAAACATAATAAAGTGAATATATAGCAAGACCTAGGCCCTTGGCACACAGGTAACAATTGATAGCTTGGTCTTCATGTGGACTTCTAACAGCAGGAGCAGTAGCTCTGTCTGACTCTGTTGCTCATTTATGGGCCCCTTTCCTCTAACTGGGCTACCCTGCATAGCCACAGTAGGAGAAGATGCACCTAGTCTTACTACAACTTTGACATGCCAAGGTTGGTTGATACCTATGGGAGGCCTTCCTTTACTGAGACTTTTCTGAGGAGAAAGGGATGTTGGAAGTATGATGGGGAGGTGATGTAGAGGGAGGGTCTGGGAGGAGAGGAGGAAGGGGAAGCTAAGATCTGGATGTAAAGTAACTTAATTAATTAATTAAAAAAAGATTAAAACAACAACAACAACAACATCATCAACAACAACTTCCATAGCAAGTACTTGAAATATTCTTGTTTCTACCTCTACTCTCCATTTCTGCAGTTACAGGGACATGCTACCATTTATATCAGTTTACACTGGTCTTGCGTATTCAAACTCAGGTTCTCAATCTGTACACTTACACACTGAACATTCTCTTTAGCTTCCTTTCAAAAATTCTTGATTCTTTTTTTGTCTTATTGCACTTTTGCCTCTATATTATGATTTCTGGTTCACTCTTTTTATGTATTTTATGTGTGTATGTTCTTCTCTTCCTTCCTTCCTTCCTTCCTTCCTTCCTTCCTTCCCTCCTCCCTCCCTCCCTCCCCCCTCCCCCCTCCCTCCCTCCTCCTCCCTCCCTCCCTCCCTTCTTTCTTTCATTCTTTCTTACTTTCTTCTATTCTGTTTTGCTTTGGTTTGTTTTCGATTCACTGTTAGCATTCCAAAGAGAGAGAAAGTGTGCATGGTTGGTGGGTGGGTAGGTTGGAAGAATCTGGGATGAGGGGGGATTGACAACTATAACTAGAATAAAGTGTATGAAAATAAAATTTTCAATAAAAAATTCTTGAGAGTCTCTTAATATACAAACGATGATAGTTGTTTGATTCCAATATTACAAACATTTCTTACTCCTACAAATCTCAATAACTGTCACTTATATATCTTGTTCAATATAGATGATATACCTAAAATTTGTTTAGTAATAATTGTGCCTTGATAACTCACTAAGAAATTCCATCTTCATGAGAAATGATATATCTATGATACTTCAGAAGAACAGATAATGATGAGCCATAGAAGTCAGAATGTAAGTAGTTTAGTCCCGGGTAATTGAACTTGTACTATATGGGGCTCAATGTTTATTTTGTCTGTCTTTTTACTTCTGTGTGTTTGTACTAAAGAATATCGCCCATCTGCACAATATGGGTGGATAGCATCTAAAGATAAGAAAATAACACCAGTGTGTGTATCTTACTTTGAGAATTCTATCAGCATGACAATATCAACTTAAAATATCATTGTAGATATTACTGTACAAGATTTTGTGACACCTAAGACATTTGGTGTGAGTATACACTGTATATTGAACACATTTCACCCATTTCCCCTTAAGTGTCCAGCCTCGTTTGTCTTCTTTTATGTTTATATAGCTTCACTACTGATTTCATATCATATGCATGCACCTAAGTTTAAACACTTATATACAATTTAGGGGCAACAAATGCAAGGAATTACAAGTGTTTATAATTACTGGTAAAATTGAGCATGCATTAATTTTATTATTGAAAAAATATATATTCTGAGACTGGCATAATTTGCTTAATATGGTCTCTAGTTTCTCTAGTTGCATTTAATCTTTTGCGAATAACACAATTTTGTTATGTTATAGCTGAAAAAAATAAATCATGTACATTCCATATTTTCTTTATCCATTCCTCTGTTGGGTACTTAGGCTGCTTCCATAACTTACCTATTGTGAATAATACTTAATCAAAACTGATATGTGTCTCTGTGATGTCATGATTTGGAGTGCTTTGGGTAAATATCTGTTAGTGCTATAATTGAATTATATGATAAATCTATTGTTAGTTATTTGAGGAACCTCTATACTTATTTTTTGTTTGGTAGTTTGCCCATAAGTAGGAAATAAGAGTTTTGTCGGGTGGTGGTGGCGCACGCCTTTAATCCCAGCACTTGGGAGGCAGAGGCAGGCAGATTTCTGAGTTTGAGGCTACCTGGTCTATAGAGTGAGTTCCAGGACAGCCAAGGCTATACAAGAAACCCTGTCTCGAAAAACCAGAAAAAAAAGAGTTTTGATGGACATGACGTTTAAAGGCTGATAAGGTAGTCTAAATATGTCTTAGACCAAGTTCTAAAGTTCACATATCCAGTTTTCTGCCTTTCAAAATTTTTATGCTTATCAAGATCTATGTCATGAACTTTGAATATATGAGTGTTATAATGCTTTTAATGATAAGATTAAAATTCTTGCTTCTATTCTTATGAGGTTATATTTAGGAGATGAAAGCATAGAAAAGAATTATCTAATGTTTTAAAGTCACATTGATTATGATGAATCTTTGTAAACCAATAAAGGCTCTATTTAATGTTGGCAAGTAGTTTTTGAAACATCTTATAAGTTAACCATAGTATAAGCTATGGGGAAATGAAAAGGAAATAGATATAATTATTGTCTTCAATTTATTAAAGAATACTCAATATAAGGGAAAATGAAAAATTTCATCACATAAATAGAAAATAATATTTTAGGTTGTAGGGTATTTAATTTTAGGAAGTTTAATCTCACCCTATTATTATTCATAATATATAAATATTTTGCCAATACACAATTGATTTTCCCATTTTCTGTTACTATTCAATGCAATTGTACTTACTAAAAGTTGTCACATATAAAAACATCAAGTCTCAGAGATACTAACAGCATTCCAAGCATTACAGAAATAATAAACAAAGATGAATAAACTCAAAATTAAATCATTTCTTAGTCTGATGGAATACATTTTTTCATTTTTTTCTACCATTTCAAAAGGTTTTTGCTTAGTTACTGCCTTTTAGAATAGTATAAAATAGAATTTATCAACATTACTGTTTGTAGGATGGGAACTAGGCAGCAGTACATGTAAGGTATCTTCAATGTTATGCTAAACACATGAAAGTAAAGTCTTCTAGATCAATATATTCTTTCATTTTCCTTAGGTTTTGAGATTATAATGTAATTAAGTCATTTAACCTCCCTTTCTCCTTACAGACCCTCTCATATACCCTTCCTTGTTCCCTTTTAAATGAACAGCCTCTCCTCCCCCCCTCTCTCTCTTTCTCTCTCTCTGTCTCTCTCTCTCTCTGTCTCTCTCTCTCTCTCACACACACACTTCTAAATTTATAAGTACAATCTGCTCAGCCTTTACAATGTTACTTGTATGTACACTTACAGGAATTACATTTGGTATTGTTTCTTAGCATATCTGAAGCATATTGTTTTTATTGGTCTTGAATTCTAGAGGTTATAATGGCACATACTTCTAACGCATGTATTATAATCCTATCTAGCCTTCTGAGTAGAATAAAGTGGAAATCTGATTTTATGTTATCATCCAGTGTGATTATTTCTTGAATGGAGGAAGATATGGACAGTTTTAAGGTATTTTGGAGGCCAGGGCATATCTGCCTTGAATTAATATGATACTATTTCTTTGTGTTCTTTGCCTGCAATGTATGGCTATTCTTCTTTTTGTGGAAGTAGTTGATGTCTCCCACTGTGATTTATGAGGAATCCTAAAAGGGAAAAACATGAATCTCCTGAATTTACAAGAAATGAAACATATGACGTTATTATTGGGAAAAACTACACAAGATCCTTCTGGAAAAAAAAAAGTCCCATGTCAATAATTAGGTAATCCATTTCAAACATGTATTACTCCTTTTTTTTTCTTTGCTCAATTCTCTGGTGTAAAACTGATACAAATGCTACACTTTTTGTTTTCTAGAAAACAAGCTGGTAATTGACAAAGCAGAGGTGATAAGGTAAATGAAGCCATATGCAATGTATAGGTCAGAGTCCAAAGTGCAAATCCTTCAGCAATAGTTCAAGACACTACTGCTGTTCTCCTTTACTTGCTAATCTTCCTCCTCGTCAGAATAACAGAATTTCTTATGAAACAATTTTGAGGGACTCATAGGATGACTATGGGAAATAAACATAGTACTGTGGTTATCCACCTTCCTCTTGTTTATCTCACACTCATAATATTGTATGACTGCTTTAAAAAAGAGACTTTTTTTCACTTTTGGTGTCTGAGACATCTTTGACAAATGCAATCCATTAGGAATGAAATTAAATTGACTTATATATCAGCCCACCTTAATACAACACAGAGAATAAATTAACAAATCATCATAGAAGAAAATTTATAGGCCAGTTTCCTCTCATTAATTTTTCTCTTATGACAAGAGATCAATGTTTCCAAGGGCTTTTTCTCTATCATTCATCCTTTTCATCACTTACTTATTTAAGTGTATTCTTTGCTGGGTCATGACCAAGATCCAAAGTAACTCCTTTGTCTTGTTCATATAAGGTCCTGGTTCCTTAGGCTTGATATTAATAAATAATGAGATAATCCTCTGATGCAATCAGTTACCAATGGAGAATACAGGTCAGTGCCCCAACTGTACTTGAACCTTGACATTGGAACTTTGATGGCCTTGGGGTAATTATTGACTCTTTTATGATCTTGGAGATAGAATGCCCAGAGCTCATAATTACACAAATGGGTTTACAATGTCACACTCTCTAAGACTTTTTTAATATTAGAATTTTTAAAAAAGAAGAAAAGAAAAACACTTCACTAAAATTTTATGGCTCTTTCTTTTCTCAGGAAACTCTAGTTAACATTCAGTGTATTTCTATATTTTATTCATTCTGTAAAAATATCTGTATGTTGCATATCATTAATTTCAATGAGATCAAATCATTCAATGAGTGATATATAGCAAGATGTAGAGGGAGGATATTAGAAATGATATAATTATAATCTTCAAAAATACAAGAATAATCTAGAAAACCTGAAAGTTTAAAATATTTTGAATTTTAAGTTATTATTCAAAGGAATAAATTTTAGCATGAGATTTCATAAAACTTTGCTTTTATATATCCTTTCCTAGAATCCCTGACATCTGTCTGCCCCAACTTGGTGAAGCCTAAATTGTCCTATGTCTGTATATTCCATATAACTTGTTTGCATTACATATCACATGTTAACAATTAGGTTTATTTGCCCTTGATCTTTAAGAGCTTTTGTTTCCCTCTTGTTCTCCCTTTATATTTTATTTATTCTTTGAGAATTTCATAAATATAATGATATACTATGAAATATGACTCTATCTCTATCTATCTATCTATCTATCTATCTATCTATCTATCTATCTATCTATCTATCTATGTATCATCAATTTTCTACCTGACTGGGAAACTTCCTCACAACTGGGCAGTTTTAATAGTACCAGTGAAGAATATTCCCCCTCAGGTTGAAAGTGATTTCCCTATATTCTCTAGCTATAAACTGTGTGTTGTCTTCGGAAATAGGGTTTTAACATGGTCCGTTTTTCATTTAAACACACACACTCTTCGAAACAGTTTCACAATATGAGGGAAAACATGTAACATTTGTATTTCTGTGTCAGAATTATTTTACAGAACATATGATTTTATATCTACCCATTTTCCTCCAAGTGCTATAATGTGTAGGAATAAATAGTGCATATGCATAGCATACTTTCTTTACCCTGTCATCTGTTGATAGACTGTTAGGATGGATCTATTTCTTGTCTATCTATTGCAATAAATGTGGGTGTGCAACTGTCTCTCAGATGAGTTCAGAGTATTTTGAGTGTTTAACCAAGAGTGGTATAAACCAAACCCAAACCCAGTCAGTGACAAGAGATAATAAAAATCAGAGTAGAAATTAATGAAAGACAAACAAAGAAAATACTGTAAGGATAAACAAATCTAAGGGCTGGTTCTTTGAGGTGGTAATAAAAGTTTGACATACTTTGGCTCATCAAACCAAAAGAAAGAGGGAGGAGTCAAATTTAAGAATCAGAAACTGACAGGGAATTATTATAACAGATACTGAAAAGAAGCCAAAATATTGTGCAAGATTATTTTAAAAACCTACACTGTAGTAAGCTGAAAAACTTAGAAGAAATGGATGAGTTTCTATGTTCAGCTAAACCACCAAAATGAAATCAAGAAAAATCCAAACACTCAAATATACCCAAAACAAATGAGGAGTAAAGTAGTAATATAAAGTTAAGCATGTGTAAAAATTTCAGGAACAGATAAATTCTCAGCAGAATTCTACCAGACATTTAAATAATATCTCCAGTTAGTCCTTCTTAAAATATTCAAGAAGGCAATATTAGTTTGTTGTTATTTTTGATTTTTTTTGAGAAATAACTTAAAGTTGGGTGGGTAGGAAAGTGGAGAGCCTCTAGAAGTACATGGGGAAGGAGAAACATAATCAAAATATGTTTAAATTAAAAATAATTTTAAATAATATAAATCTTAAAAAAAATAGAGCCAAAAGGAGCACTTCCAAACTCCTACAAATCTGGTATAAGCACAACACAAAAGACAAGGTAAAGATACAACAACAAAAAAAGAAAACTATAGGGCAGCATTCCTGATAAACGTAGACTCAAACAATTTCAATAAAAAGATTACAGCATTGCATCAAAAAGATTATTTAACACAGTCAATTGGGATTTATCCCCTGAAATGCAGGAATTGTTCAATATATGCAAGCCAATAAATGTAAATGTAATAAACTGTACAGGTGACATGGTTTTTGAAAAGAAAAAAATGACTGGTTCAAAATATCTCATAAAATGTTGATCATTCCTGCAATTAGAAAAATGTAAGTCTAAACAATTTTGATATTTTGTCTTATGCTGATCTAAATGGCAAATATCAATGGAGCAATCAATAAATGCTAGGAAGGATGCTGGGTAAAGGGAACTTCATTCACTGCTGATGGGATTGCAAACAGATGCAGCCAGTATGGAAATCAGTGTAGAGAAAATCTCAAAATAGCTAAAAATAAATCTACCATATGACTCAGTTATACAACTCCTATGTACAGGATTTGATATCGCACTCTAGAGATACTAGGTAAGCCATGTTCATTGATGATCTATTCATAATTTCTATGAAATAAAATACCATAAATATACTACAAATTGATTAATGGATAATTAAACTATTACACACACACACACACACACACACACACACACACAATGGGATAAGATTCAACTGTAATCAAAAATAAGAGAATAAACTTTGCAGGAACTGAAAAGGATTACATTGAGTGTGGAAACTCAGATTCAGAATGGCAAGTCACATGTTCTTTTTCATTTGTGGCTTCTAGCCCCAAGTCTTCTGATATGTGTGCATAGCTTCTTGTAACTGCAGAAACCAGGAACATAAAATGATGGAATTTCCAGAATAAGAGAATTGTGGAGGAGTGAAAAGAGAAATAGCAGAATTTATGTGATAATTTTAGGGAAATGTGAAAGGGATATTATCTATGGAGAGGAGAAGAGGAAAACACAGAAGATGCTACAGAAGGGTAGAAGAATCATAGGATACAAGGAATCTGATAGAAGAAATTGGAAGAGAGTTACTCTTTAGAGCGGTAGGATGTAAATTGAGAATGTGAGAAGATGGTAAAGGAGACTGACAGAAAACAAGTAATTTGAAAGGGAACATGGGGTATATTTAGGAAGGGGGATAGAGGTAAATACAGAAGGAGGTAAGTGGGTAAAATGACAATAAAAGTATCTGCAAAGCCACAAGAATCATACTTTTATCTATTTACCTAAAAAATCCTATGTAACGTATAATTTCAAAATTCATAAATACATATATAGTTTTAATGAACTTTTCCTATTTGGGTTGATGGTGCTCACTCCAAAAGCAAAGGACCATTGGTAAAAACCCCAATACCAGACATAAGATGGCCATAAGTTGTTCAATAGAGATGTTCAAGAGACTTCTGAAACATACAGCCAATTGCTTTTGACTTTGGTTATCTCAGAGGAGGAGGGTAAATCCCCATTGCTGAAGATACTATGTGTAAATTAATTAAGAATTAAACTTATTGCTGCCTAACTTCAAATGAATTAGACTTATGTTGAGGTTTTGTCTTTTACTGTTTATTGTAATGCTAAGTGCTGGCCTCCAAGATTTGAAGTCTACACATAGACTTAGAGATCCTGCCCCCAGTTAATTCTGATTGGTAAATAAAGCTGGAGCAGCCAATAACTGGAAAGAAGAGACATAGTTGTGATTTAGATATACTGGGCTTGGGATCATGAGGAGGAAGAAGGGAGAAGAAACAGCCACCATGAGAAAGTAAGAACGAACAGGAGAGAAACAAGGAGAGCCTCCATGGGCTAGGGGCTCAGAGAATGTCTCTCTGAGGGCTGTCTAATTGGAACTAAGAGCAACCCAGATAAAACATAATAATAACTTGAGTTATGGATAAGAGATAGAGTCTAACAACATGTAATAGGCAGCTGCCCAGCTAGTGTGCTGCTTGAGGCATATTTAAAGGCTGTGTGTGTCTTTCATCTGGAAACACAAATGGTCTTAGGTGGGAAGAAACCATGCATCAGGAATTTTAATAATTTTTATACCAGACTTAAGCTATGATATTTATTCAGCTCTATACAATTACTGGGAATTACTACAAATCTAAATTGCTATTGCTAGTCTGACAATTGGAGTCCAACTGTGCTCCCCAAATAAATACTGTTTGTTAATATCTTTGGCAGTCTGACATCCTGGGGGGTGTATTTCACTCTGGCATGTGGCTAGTGTAGACCTTCTGTCTTCCCCATCTTTCCTCTATGTCCCCCATCTCTCTCTTCCCTCTTCTACTCATGGTCCCTACCTGTGACCATAAACTCTGTAACACATATTTCACCCTTTTATTACCTTTAGTAACTAGCTGCTACCAATTTTATTTAACCAATAGTTTTAAATTGGGGTACAAAGTGAATTCAACACAGGCTAGTTTACATGCAGATCTGCTTGTTTTGGAGCAACCAGAGCTTGGGGTACAGAATTTAGCAGTGAATACAAGCAGCACCAGATCAAAGCCTTACATTTCCCCCTTTTTGTTTAAATAAAAGATTTCTTTCTCTTATAATAATAAAGAACATATAGTAAAGAACAATTATGAAACAATTATGAAAACTATTAGGTAAGTGTTACATTTAAAAAATTTAATCTGTTTGTATTTGGCAATCTTTGGATAAAGTATTCTATCATCTATCCTATCTTGTTTGAGTTTAGAGATCTGTACGTAAATAATTTTTTTATCATAACTTGTATTATTATCCTAAAACATATTTATTTGTTTATTTATTTATTCTTTAATCCTTTTTTTAATAGTCCAGACTTCATTCCCTTCCTGGTCCATCCCCTGAGTTCTCCCTTCCCATACCCCCTCCTTCCCTGTCTCTAAGAGGGTGTTCTTGCCTCCCCACCCCCACCCCACCAGACATCCCTACTTCCTGGGGCCTCAAGTCTCTTGAGGATTAGGTTCTTCTCTCACTGAAGCCAGACCAGGCAGTCCTCTGCTGTATATGTGTTGGGGTGAGGGAAAACATTTTCTTAGACCTAAAAACATCTAAACCATAAAACATCATTTTAAATCCCAAATAACTTAAGCTTAAATGTGAGACTATAACTATCTAGTCTTCAGTCCCAACAGAGACCTGGGAAGGAGTAAATATTACCTGAATATTCAGGAAGTGCTTCTGAAGCTAAGAAATGACAGAGAAATGGCCTGAACAGTTCCCTAGAATTGTCTCTGTAACATTGGGACATCTATCTTCAGCCTTCTGGTCCAGTGTATCTCACAGAGCTTTTGTGAAGCAGGACTTATGAAGGACTTGTTTTATCCTGTCTTGGCAGAGCTTGACAGTTGACTTCCCTTTATCCGTGGTCCTTTCTGGACAGCATTTTGTCTGTTGTTGAAGCATGATGAGCTCTCTGCCCAGTGGCAGCTGGTCACATTGAGGTGAACTCCATGTGGAGTGTTTTAATGCTCATCATATTTTTGAAGTTAAATGGGTGCTACAGGGAGGTGACATGTATGTCTCCATGTCAAAAGGCCTTAAATTAATAAAAAAAAAAAACATTTTCAAATGCCGTATTCTCTGATTTTCTGAGGTTTTTGAAAACCATCTATCTATTAATAGGCTATAATGTATTTGAATAAGATATATAATCTTTATCTCCCTGTCTCTGTCTCACTCTGTCTTTTGATCTATCTATCTATCTATCTATCTATCTATCCCAAAACTTATTTATTTATTTATTTATTCTTTAATTATTTTTATAGTCCAGTCTTCATCTCCATCCTGGTCTGCCTCCCGACTTCTCTCCATCCCATAACCCCTTCTCCCCCATCTCCAAGAGGGTGTGCATGCCTCCCCACCCCCACACCACCAGACCTTCCTACTCCCTGGGGCCTCAAGTATACATACACACACACACACACCACACACACACACACACACACATACATACACACAGACACACACACAAAATTATTGCTTATTTCTACCTATTTATTATTTATTCAAACTAGGACGTGTATTTTTGTGATAATCTAGTCTATTATTTGATATGACCATGAGTTTGACTGTCTGATTATTACCTATTTTTTTTTTACATTTTAATTTGTTTATAGGTTATTTTATTTATTTACATTTCAAATGTTATACACTTTCCCAGTTTCCCCTCCACAAACCCTCTAACCCATCCACCCTTACCCTTGTTTCCATGAGGGGGTTCCCCCATGCCCACCAACTTCTGCCTCACTGCCCTAGCATTCCCCTAGTTTGCATTTCATAATCATCCTTAACAATTTACAATAGCAGGTTTTAAAAGGACTGGGACTAAACTTTGTATTTTCAAATGAGTTTCAAAGGAACGTTACAAGAGTTGAAGCATGTGAACATTATAACAAAAATTAACTTAAGTTTGTATTAGTATACAATAACCTATACTAATGAATCAAAATATGATTACTTCTGTATCAATACACAAAATTTTGTACCAACGTATCAAAAATAACCTTATACCTACCTATACAAGCACTGAAACATACACACACATTATGCTGTAACAAAATTAACCTTAAATTTATATCAATAAACAATAGTCCATATCAATGTAAACAAAATAATCTTATTTGAAAGTAGCAATATCTCTAAGTGGAAGAGTAGATTCAATGATCTTCTCATTTATTCTATTATTCCCATATGATATTTCCATATTTCCTCCTTTCTTCTCAATTCCCTTCTCTTTATCTCATAAAGAAAGAAGTTTAGAGAAAAAGAAAAGAAAGGGAGAATTTGCTAAGTCTAATTTCTTGTTTGATTTCCTCCCTATCCAAACCATGAATATTTGTAACCATCCCCTTAAATGACAACGCATCCATAACTCAGAAAACAAGCAAAATCATCAACGTCAATTAAGGAATCTGGGATGAAGGTCATAAAATTGTTTCTTGCTGTACTGGAAAGGTAGGAAAGAGATGGGTGGTTTTCCGCAGGGAAAATATCACACTAATTGATGGTTCAGTGCCAAATGGTCAGATGTGAAAACATACATACAAATAATATTGTACAGATTGAACAATCTCTATTTCAATATATGTTTTTCCTTTCTTTTTTTATTGGATATTTTATTTATGTTCCAGATGTGATCTCCTTCCCCATTTCTCCCCCACCTACCCATGAAACCCCTATTCTATCCCCCTCCTCCTGCTTCTATGAAGATGTGCCCCCACCCACCTTCCCATTCCCACCTCCCCACCCTCAAATTCCCCCACACTGGGGCATCCAACCTTTACAAGACCAAGGACCTTCTCTCTCACCTATGCTGGACAAGGCCTTCCTCCCCTACTATACAGCTAGAGCCATGGATCCCTCCTTGGGATTGCTTCAAGTTTCTCACATTTAGTTTGATGTTGGCTCATGGCTTGCTGTATATTGCTTTTACTATGTTTAGGTATGGGCCTTGAATTCTTTCCAAGACTTTTACCATGAAGGAATGTTGATATTTGTCAAATGCTTTCTTAGCATCTATTGAGATGATTATGCATTTTTTCCTTTGAGTTTATTTATATAGTGGATTACATTGATGGATTTCCAAATATTGAACCATCCCTGCTTTTCTGGGATAAAACCTACTTGATCATGATTGATAATTGTTTTGATGTGTTCTTGGATTTGGTTTGCAAGAATTTTGTTGAGTATTTTTGCATCACTATTGATAAGGGAGATTGGTCTGAAGATTTCTTTCTTTGTTTTGTCTTTGTGTGGTTTATGTATGAGCATAATTGTGGCTTCATAGAATGAGTTGGGTAGTGTTCCTTCTGTTTCTATTTTTGTTTAACTCTGTACCCCATTATTAATAGGGTTATCTGGTTGTCTGGAGTCTAAACTTGAAGCAATCCCACAAAAAATCAGGGACTAGACAAGGCTGCCCACTCTCTCCCTACATATTCAATATAGTACTCTAAGTCCTAGTCAGAGCAATTAGGCAACAAAAGGCGGTCAAAGGGATATAAAGTCGGAAAGGAAGAAGTCAGAATATCACTATTTGCAGATCATACGATAATATACGTAAGTGATCCCAAAACTTCCACCAGAGAACTCCTAAACCTGATAAATAACTTTAGCAAAGTAGCTGGATATAAAATCAACTCAAACATATCAGTAGCTTTCCTCTACTCAAAGGATAAACAGGATGAGAAAGAAATTAGGGAAATGACATCCTTCACAATAGTCACAAATAATATAAAATACATTTTGTGAATCTAACCAAGCAAGTGAAAGATCTGTATGACAAGAACTTTAAATCTCTGAAGAAAGAAATCAAAGAAGATCTCAGAAGATGGAATGATCTCCCATGCTCATGGATTGGCAGGATTAATATAGTAAAAATGGCCATCTTGCCAAAAGCTATCTACAGATTCAATGTAATCCCCATCAAAGTCCAACTCAATTCTTCCTAGAGATAGAAAGAGCAATTTGCAAATTCATTTGGCATAACAAAAAACCCAGGATAGCGAAAATTATTCTCAACAATAAAAGAACTTCTGGGGAATCACCATCCCTGACCTCAAGCTGTACTACAGAGCAATAGTGAAAAAAACTGCATGGTATTGGTACAGAGACAGGCAGGAAGATCAATGGAATAGAATTGAAGACCCAGAAATGAACCCACACATCTATAGTCACTTGATCATTGACAAAGGAGCTGTCAGGAGCCATAATGGGACAAGCTAATAATTAGCAGGTGATCATCCTGAAATGCTTGCCTCGGATTATTATATAAATCTGCGACAAGTGTGGCCCATCTAGCAAGGCTGTACCAGACATATTTTAGGAAAAATTCCTGCTATTAATATATTTTTCCTATTATTATTAAACATATGTAACAAGCACTAAGTAATAGCACACCCCTTTGGAGCAGATCTCTGCAGACCCACAAAATGTACTGTCTTGTAGTGATGCTATATAGACAAATAGATGACTTCATAAGTCTTAATGGTGATCTTATAAGAATTCCTAAAATTATATCAATGATTATTAAGCTCTTTTATAGTGGGACTGGTATTAAGTCCTTTTTCTGATAGTCAAAACTGCTATGAGAACTCTGCCAGTCTCCCAAGTGTCATCAGTTAACAGCCCTTAGACAGTAACCAGACTTTCTCCTGCTCAGAGCACATTCCAATGTGGTTGTAAAACCATTAACCAAAGGTCACTAAAAGGGAACTCCTGATTTATTATAGGTGTTAAGACAGAAGAGAAAATATTGCCTGGGTTTATCTATACAAAACTTCACTAATTTCTTAGTTATAGTTTTAAACCTTTGGTGAACCTGTGGAGCTAGACAGGTGATCAATGTTTAGTCAGATAGTTACTCCTAATGAATATGCATGTAAACATTCTCTGTTGTAAACTTCTATTTCAATTTATGATTTGAATTTTGGTGTGAACTTGTGATGAACTTTGTAACATGTGACCATGTACTCTGTAAGATGTATAAGTACTGAGGACAAAGAGATGAGAGTTAGTTAGTTAGGTATAGAATAGGGTTAATTAGATATAGAGTTAGAATAGAAGATAGAATAGAGATAGAATAGAGTTTTTCCCTTTGCCCAGATAGAATAGAAGTTTTTCTTTTTCCCCACTTGGGACATTTCCACTTTTCCCCTTAGATAGCTTTCATAGGAAACTTTTTACACTTAGTAATAAACTATAATAACTTCTCTAAGTGTCTTTTTTTCCTGCAACCTCAAACTAACAGACCTAAGTTAGAGCCTAGCAGCCCCTGCAGAGTACAAAGGCTATTTGCCTAATCCTCTGCTGTCCCTGGGCTGAGGTGTTAAGTGCCATAAATGGCAGTTTCTGGATAGAGGATACCAGAGGGCAGGCCAGCTACAGTAGCCTAACCCTAGGTATTACCCCCTGCTGACACTCTTCCCATCCCCCTCATCAACTGCCTCAAGAAGAACCGACTGGAGGAGAAGAAAGAAGAAGCACCTTCTCCTCCCACCAAGACGGGGCTGGCTCCTGCAAGGAGTTAAAACAATCCAGTGGAAAAAGGACAGTAGTTTCAACAAATGGTGCTGGTTCAACTGGAGATCAAATATATGTTTTTATGTATGTTTGCATGCAATGTCAATTAGTGAAATAAGAGGCTATGAATTTGAAGGAGAGTGGGAGGGGCTTACAGATGGGCTTGGAGGGAATAAGGGGAGGGAGAACATTTGTATTTATGTTATTATGTCACACAAAAATGACAAGTCATTTAAAAGTATATTTAATTTAAGAAGAGTGTATTGGTCAGATTTCTCTACAGTAAGAGAAATGATACAATAATGCATCTTAAAATAGATCAACATTTTCAAAATCAATCAAGTCCTCGAGTTCCTCAACCTGGAGTCCAAAGGCAGCCCCTGTTCTCTGGTTTTAGTTCAGTCACAGATCAGCCAGAGGAGGGAGCAGCTGACGTTTTCCCTGTATCAGAGACTAGAGATGCTCAAGGGGTTGCGTGGACACATCACATGGTTTAATTTTCAAATTATTAAAGAATTAAAAAATTCAGTGTCACAATATGGTGCCACTGCTCCCTTTACTCTTGCAATCTTAGAATCTGTTGCAAAGGAGTGGCTGACTCCTGGTGATTGGGATACTCCAGTGAGAGCAGTTCTTAGTGGTGGTGACCATCTTATTTGGAAATCAGAGTATCATGAGAATTGTAAAGAGACAGCTAGAAGAAACATTCAGGCAGGTCCTTTGATGCCTTAGTAGGAGAAGGGCAATTTGCTTCTAGTGATAACCAGATGCAATATGACCCAGGCTTATTCACTCAAATTCAAAATGCAGCCATCCATTTTGCCTGGGGCGGACCCTTAGCTGGTCTGCTCCTGTGGAAACACCGGATCCTGAGACATCCTAGAGGGACACACTGCACCAGAGCTGAGGGTAAGACACCTTGCCCACTACCCCAAACCCCAGAGTTACAATCAGGAACCAGGTGGGGCTTAAGGAACTAGCAGGCACTCAAAGCCTGTCCCTCTGGACTATCATTTCCCTTGCACATGAACCTTGGTCCTTTTGCCCGGGGCGGACCCTTAGCTGGTCTGCTTCTGTAGAAACACTGGATCCTGATACATCCTAGAGGGACCCACTGCACCCAGAGCAGAGGACCCTTAGCTGGTCTGCTCTGGTGGAAACACCTGATTCTGAGACAACCTAGAGGACCTACTGCATCCAGAGCAGAGGACACTTAGATGGTCTGTGCCTGTGGAAACATTTGATCCTGAGATATCCTAGAAGACCTACTGCATTCAGAGCAGAGGGAGCTTAGGATCACAGGAACACAGAGACATCTGGAATCCGAGGAGATCTGACACAAGCAAGATAACTGGAAAGACAGACTCCAGTCAGACACAGTGAGCACAGGTAACACTAGAGTCAACCAGATGGTGAAAGGCAAGCACAAGAACACAAGCAACAGAAACCAAAGTTACCTGACATCATCAGAACCCAGTTCTCCCACCATAGCAAGCCCTGGATACTCCATCACACAGGAAAAACAGGACTCAGAATTAAAATCACTTCTCATGATGATGATGGAGGATTTTAAGAAGGACATAAGTAACTCCCTTAAAGAAATACAGGAGAACACAGGTAAACAGGTAGAAGCCCTCAAAGAGGAAACAAAAAATCCTTGAAAGAATTGAAAGAGAACACAGGTAAACAGGTAGAAGCCTTTAAAGAGGAAACACAAAAATCCTTTAAAGAATTTCAAGAAAACACAACCAAACAGGTGAAGGAATTGAACAAAATCATCCAGGATCTAAAAATGGAAATAGAAACAATAAAGAAATCTCAAAGGGAGACTACTCTGGAGATAGAAAACGTAGGAAAGAGATCAGGAGTCATAGATGCAAGCATCACCAACAGAATACAAGAGATAGAAGAGAGAATCTCATGCACAGAAGATACCATGGAAAACCTCGACACAACAGTCAAAGAAAATGCAAAACGCAAAAAGCTCCTAACACAGAACATCCAGGAAATCCAAGATGCAATGAGAAGACCAAACCTAAGGATAATAGGTATAGATGAGAGTGAAGATTCCCAATCTAAAGGGCCAGTAAATATCTTCAACAAAATTATAGAGGAAAATTTCCCCAACCTAAAGAATGAGATACCCATAAACATACAAGAAGCCTACAGAACACCAAACAGACTAGACCAGAAAAGAAATACCTCCCGTCACATAATAATCGAAACACCAAATGCACAAAACAAAGAAAAAATACTAAAAGCAGTAACGGAAAAAGGTCAAGTAACATATGAAGGCAGACCTATAAGAATTACACCAGACTTTTCACCAGAGACTATAAAAGCCAGAAGATCCTGGTCTGATATCATACAGACCCTAAGGGAACACAAATGCCAGCCCAGACTGCTATACACAGCAAAACTCTCAATCACTATAGATGGAGAAACCAAGATATTCCATGATAAAACCAAATTTGCACAATATCTTCCCACAAACCCAGCACTTCAAAGGATAATTGACGGAAAACGCCAACACAAGGAAGGAAACTACAACCTAGAAAAAGCATGGAAGTAATCTTCCAACACCCCGCCCCCCCAAAAAAAAAGGTAGCTACACAAACATAATTCCACCTCTAATAACAAAAATAATAGGAAGCAACAATCATTTTTCCTTAATATCCCTTAACATCAATGAACTCAATTCTCCAATAAAAAGACGTAGACTATCAGACTGGATACATAAACAGGACCCAGAATTTTGTTGCATACAAGAAATACACCTCAGTGACAAAGACAGACATTACCTCAGAGTAAAAGGCTGGAAAACAATTTTCCAAGCAAATGGTCCCAAGAAACAAGCTGGAGTAGCCATTCTAATATCAAATAAAATCGACTTTCAACCAAAAGTAATCAAAAAAGATAAGGAAGGACACTTCATACTCATCAAAGGAAAAATCTACCAAGATGAACTCTCAATTCTGAACATCTACCCTCCAAATGCAAGGGCACCTACATACATAAAAGAAACTTCACTAAAGCTCAAAGCACACATTACACCCCACACAACAATAGTGGAGGATTTTAACACCCCGCTCCCTCCAATGGACAGATTGTGGAAACAGAAACTAAACAAAGACACATTGAAATTAACAGAAGTTATGAACCAAATGGATTTAACAGATATCTATAGAACATTTCATCCTAAAGCAAAAGAATATACCTTTTTTCCAGCACCTCATGGTACCTTCTCCAAAATAGACCATATGATTGGTCACAAAACAGTCCTCAACAGATACAAAAAGATTGAAATAATCCCTTGCATCCTATCAGATCACCACGGACTAAGGCTGGTCTTTAATAATGACAGAACCAAGGGAAAACCCACATCCATGTGGAAACTGAACAATGCTCTACTCAATGATGACTTTGTCAAGGAAGAAATAAGAAAGAAATTAAAGACTTTCTAGAATTTAATGAAAATGAGGAAACATCATACCAGAACTTGTGGGACTCCATGAATGCAGTGCTAAGAGGAAAACTCATAGCTCTAAGTGCCTTCAAAAAGAAATTGGAGAGAGCACACATTAATAACTTGACAGCACACCTGAAAGCTCTAGAACAAAAAGAAGCAAGTACACCCAAGAGGAGTAGGTGTCAGGAAATAATCAAACTCAGGGCTGAAATCAACCGAGTAGAAACAGAAAGAACTATAAAAATATCAACAAAACCAGGAGTTGGTTCTTTGAGAAAATCAACAAGATAGATAAACCCTTAGCCAGATTAACCAGAGGGCACAGAGACAGTATCCAATTAACAAAATCAGATCTGAAAAGGGAGACATAACAACAGAAACTGAGGAAATTAAAAAAAATCATCAGATCCTACTACAAAGGCCTATACTCAACAAAACTGGAAAATCTGGATGAAATGGACAATTTTCTAAACAGATACCAGGTACCAAAGTTAAATCAGGAGCAAATAAACCATCTAAACAGTCCCATAACGCCTAAAGAAATAGCAGCAGTCATTAAAAGTCTCCCCATCAAAAAAAGCCCAGGACCAGATGGTTTTAGTGGAGAATTCTATCAGACCTTCAAGGAAGACCTAATACTAATTCTCTTCAAACTATTCCACAAAATAGAAACAGAAGGAACACTACCCAATTAGTTCTATGAAGCTACAATCACTCTCATACCTAAACCTCACAAAGACCCAACAAGAAAAGAGAACTTCAGACCAATCTCTCTTATGAATATTGATGCAAAAATACTCAATAAAATTCTAGCAAACCGAATCCAAGAACACATCAAAACAATCATCCATCATGATCAAGTGGGCTTTATCCCAGGAATGCAGGGATGGTTCAATATTCGGAAATCCATCAATGTAATCCACTATATAAACAAACTCAAAGAAAAAAGCCACATGATCATCTCACTAGATGCTGAGAAAGCATTTGACAAAATTCACCATCCCTTCATGGTAAAAGTCTTGGAAAGATCAGGATTTCAAGGCCCATACCTAAACATAGTAAAAGCAATATACAGCAAACCAATAGCCAACATCAAACTAAATGGAGAGAAACTTGAAGCATTCCCACTAAGATCAGGGACTAGACAAGGCTGCCCACTCTCTCCCTACCTATTCAATATAGTACTGGAAGTCCTAGCCAGAGCAATTAGACAACAAAAAGAAGTCAAAGGAATACAAATAGGAAAGGAAGAAGTCAAAATATCACTATTTGCAGATGATATGATAGTATACTTAAGTGACCCCAAAAACTCCACCAGAGAACTCCTAAACCTGATAAACAACTTCAGCAAGGTGGCAGGTTATAAAATCAACTCGAACAAATCAGTAGCCTTCTTCTACATGAAGGATAAACAGACTGAAAAAGAAATTAGGGAAATGACACCCTTCCAATAGTCACAAATAATATAAAATACCTCGGGGTGAATCTAACCAAGCAAGTGAAAGATCTGTATGACAAGAACTTCAAGTCTCTGAAGAAAGAAATTGAAGAAGATCTCAGAGGATGAAAGCTCTCCCATGCTCATGGATTGTCAGGATTAATATAGTAAAAATGGCCATCTTGCCAAAAGCAATCTACAGATTCTATGCAATCCCCAGTAAAATACCAATTCAATTCTTTACAGAGTTAGAAAGAGAAACTCTCAAATTCATTTAGAATAACAAAAAACCCAGGATAGTGAAAACTATTCTCAACAATAAAAGAACTTCTGGAAGAATCGCCATCCCTGACCTCAAGCTGTACTACAGAGCAATAGTGATAAAAACTGCCTGGTATTTGTACAGAGACAGGCAGAAAGATCAGTGGAATAGAGTTGAAGACCTGAAATGAACCCACACACCTATGGTCATTTGATCTTTGACAAGGAGCTAAAACCATCCAGTGGAACAAGGACAGCATTTTCAACAAACAGTGCTGGTTCAACTGGAGGACAACATGCAGAAAAATGCAAATCGATCCTTTCCTATCTCCTTGTACAAGCTCAAGTCCAAGTGGATAAAGGACCTCACATAAAACCAGACACACTGAAACTAATAGAAGAGAAGTTGGGGAAGACCCTCAAATACCTAGGCACAGGGGAAAAGTTCCTGAACAGAACACCAATGGCCTACGCTCTAAGATCAAGAATTGACAAATGGGACTTCATAAATTGCAAAGTTTCTGTAAGGCAAAGGACACTGTCAATAGGACAAAACGGCAACCAACAGAGTGGGAAAAGATCTTTACCAATCCCATATCCGATAGAGGACTAATATCCAATATATACAAAGTACTCAAGAAATTAGACTCTAGACAACCAAAAAACCCTATTAAAAAATGGAGTAAGGAGCTAAACAAAGAATTCTCAACTGAGGAAATGCGTATGCCCGAGAAGCACCTAAAGAAATGTTCAGCATTCGTGGTCATCAGGGAAATGCAAATCAAAACAACCTTGAGATTCCACTTCACACCAGTCAGAATGGCTAAAATAAAAAACTCAGGTGATAGCAGATGCAGGCAAGGATGTGGAGAAAGAGGAACACTCCTCCATTGTTGGTGGGATTGCAAGATGGTGCAACCACCTGGAAATCAGTCTGGCGGTTTCTCAGAAAATTGGACATATCCCTACCTGAGGACCCAGCTATACCACTCCTGGGTATATATCCAGAAGATACTCTAACACATAACAAGGACATATGCTCCTCTATGTTCATAGCAGCTTTATTTTTAATAGCCAGAAACTGCAAAGAACCCAGATGCCCTTCAACAGAGGAATGGATACAAAAAATGTGGTATATTTATACAATGGAATATTACTCAGCTATTAAAAACAATGAATTTGATAAATTCTTATATAAATGGATGGAACTAGAAAATATCATCCTGAGTGAAGTAACCCAATCACAAAAGAACATATATGGTATTCACTCACTGATTATTGGATTTTAGCCCAGAAGCCTGAAATACCCAAGATTCATCTCACAGACACATAAAGCTCATGAAGAATGATGACCAAGTAGGGGGGCTTTAGTCCTTCTTAGAAGGAGTAACAAAATACTCAAGGGAGCAAATACAAAGGGAGACACAGTGCAGGACAGAAACTGAAGGAGAGACAGACCATTCCACCTGGATATCCATCCTATGTGTAGTCACCAAAAATAGAGGTTGATGTGGATATCAGGATGTACATGCTGACAGGAGCCTGATATAGCTGTCTCCTTAGAAGTCTGCAAGAGTCTGACATACTCAGAGGTAGATGCTCACAGCTAACCATTAAACTGATCATGGGGTTCCCAATGGAGAAGATAGAGTGAAGGCTGAAGGAGTTGAGAGGATTCGCGACACCATGGGGAAAGCAACAATTCCAACCAACCAGAGCCCCCAGGGTCTAAACCACCAGCCTGGGAGTGCTTAGGGAGGGACCCATGGCTCCAGCTATATATGCAAGGGAGCTATATATAAGTGGGAGAAGAGATCCTTGGTCCCATGAAGGCTGGACATTGTGGGGGGGGATATTCGAGGGTGGGGAGGTGAGGTACGGGGAGGGTGGGTGGGAATACACCAACGTGGAGGCCAGAGGAGGGGGGAAGGGATAGTGAGTTCCTGGGAGGAAGGGGGGAAATGGGGTAAGGAGAGAACATCTGAAATGTAAATAAAATTCCAATAAAAAAAATGAATAAAAAAAAAGAAAAAAAAAAGAAAAAAGAAAAACAAACAAACAAACAAACAAACAAACAATGAAAATGCAGCATGAATGCTTGGCGTAAACTCCTGGTAAAGGAGTCCTTGGTGCATCTTTGACCTCAGTCAGGCAAGGGCCTGATGAAAGATTTTCTGACTTTGTTCATCGATTAATGACAACAGCAGGGAGGATTTTTGGTAATGCAGAGGCAGGTATAGATTATGTGAAACAACTTGCATATGAAAATGCCAATCCTGCCTGCCAAGCGGCCATTAGACCATATAGGAAAAAGATAGACCTTACTGGGTATATCAGACTCTGTTCTGACATAGGACCCTCCTACCAACAGGGCTTAGCTATGGCAGCCACCATGCAAGGACAATCAATAAGAGATTTTTTGGCAAGTAGAGATAAAAAGCCCTGTTTTAAGTGTGGCAAGCCTGGACACCTTGCAAAATATTGCAAAGCAGAAAATGTGTTAACCCAGAGACAGCCCAGAAAACAGCTTGGGCTATGCCCATGTTGCAAATGTGGAAGGCATTGGCTAGTGAATGTAGGTCCAAGACAGATGCACAAGGAAACACCCTTTCCTATAATCAGGGAAACGGGAACAGGGGCCCACCCCAGACCCCTAACCAACACAAGCCAAAACAGGCTTATGGGGCAGTCAGTTTCATACCAGCAAACAACAACCCCTTTCAGAATTTAGTCGAGCAATACCAGGAAACTCAGGACTGGACCTCAGTTCTGCCATCCACACAGTGTTAACCCAGAAATGGGACCTCAGGCTTTATCCACTGGAGTATTTGGACCACTCTATCCAAATGTGTTTGGCCTGATAATGGGAAGAAGCAGTGCTATTATGCAGGGACTACAAATTTTTCCTGGAGTTATAGACAATGATTATCATGGTGAGATTAAGGTAATGGCCAAAGTAGTACAGAATATAGTCACCATTCCTACAGGAAGGAGGATAGCTCAACTATTGTTACTTCCATTGATTCCTACTAATCACAAATATAAAAGTCTTAAAAGAGGTGATCAAGGCTTTGGTTCTTCTGATGCGTACTGGGTATAGCCTATCGTTAAACAAAAACCTATGATGACAATATTGCTCAATGGGAAGGCATTCCGAGGCTTGGTTGATACAGGAGCTGATGTGACAATCATCAAACAAAGTGATTGGCCCATCACCTGGCCTCTGACCCCAACCTTAACCAATTTAAGGGGTATTGGCCAAAGCCAAAATCCACAGCAAAACTCTAAGGTGCTGACATGGAAAAATAAAGAAGGAAATACAGGGAACATACAACCCTATGTCATCCAGGGCCTTCCCATTAATCTCTGGGGCAGAGATCTATTATCCCAGTTGGGATTGATTATGTGCAGCCCTAATGAAGTATTCACTGCTCAAATAATAAACTCTGGAAACAATAACAAATCCAGGGAGGAGAAACCCCTGAGAAGCATATTTTTTCTTTGCAGGAAACATGAAGATGCTTCACAATTGTCTTCAAACTGGAGTGGATCAACCAGCATACCTGACTTGGGAAGTTCTCAGTGTGGAAGAAGACATCACCACCTACGCCTCCAGGGTGGCTCTATTAGACTCTTGGTTCCCTAATTTATAATTTAGTAGGGTACATTGTTTAAACCCAAGAGAGAACCCATTACCATAGTTACTATAGTTGTTTTTTGCATTTGAGATTGATTGAGGCAGGGACAGGGATTTTCTTACTTGTTTTGTTAAGATCAAAGCTATGATCAATTCTGTACTTATATAGATTTAGATGTAGGAAATATTGCTACAGAATAGAAGAGGCTTATACTTTTTACTCCTCCAACAGAGGGAGTTGTTTGCTACCCTTAAAAAAGAGTGTTGCTCTGAGGCATAATGGTTTATACCAACCATTCAGGCATTGTTAAGTCTCTTGTCTCTCGGGTTCATGCTGTTCAATAGACTGATGGCTTTTGTACAACAACAGATAGAAGATATTCAAATAAAACCCATACAGGTCCATTATTACAGGCTGGAAGTAGGGGACTCTAAAACCTCTGTCATCAAGACTGACGAGGATTAACCCCTAACTTATGCGCTAAGCCGGATAGTCAATGATGGGTAAGAGAACACCTCAAGACCCTTGCCCCTAACTGGGAAGCTTCACCATCCTAAGACAGGAGCTCAACCAAATGGCTGTTGAGCATCCAGAGACAGGAAAGGGAGGCTGGGGTCCTTTGTTCCAACCTAAGACAGACACAGTTTCCCAGTCTTCCCTTTTGAAAACAAATTAAAAAAGGGGGACCTGTTGGGAGCCAACTCTTAGCCGAAAGCGGCTATCATCTTTACAGCCATCTCAAGTCATATACCCTGACAAGAGACTTGTTTTCAACAGCCCGAAAACAGCTGAGCACACTCTGATAAACATTGTGTTTTGCTGTTTAGTGTTGCCAGCAGCTAGGAGCATGTGGTCCCTATGCTGCTAGGCACATGACGTAGTGCCTTCAGTTGAGCTTGCCCACGTGGGCAAGTCACGTGGTAAAGGGTATATCGTGATTTATTTTCAATAAAAGAGAAAAAAGAGACTTCAGAGAGAGACTTGATTAAACCCTTTGTCTTGTCTCTATCCTTTGCATCTCTCGCCCTCCGTCCCCACTCTCTCTCTTGCTAGACCCTGACCCGCAGACCGGAGCAGCAGAATGGCCATTAAAAAGTAACAGAACAGGCCGGCCATTACTAAGCAGCTGAAAAGGCCGTTACTGAGGAGCTAGACAGACCGGGTGGCGTTTACAGAGATTGTGTACCCTAGGAATGTAAAAATTGATACACATAAAGTCTCACCAACATGACTGCCTAAGCATGAGTTGAACAGGTATGATGGTAGCAATAAATATATTAAAGATGATGTCCTACACAAAGTACTACAGGCAATTTAGGAATGCTTAGAGAATAATTAATAGTATTTCCTAGGGATTATTTCACCAATTGGTTACTCAATATCAAATGGTTACTATCATTTAAACATATATATGTATGCATATATACATGCACCATTATACAAACAAGCAGGTTTTATTTATATATTCAGGTATACATATATGTAAATATAGGTGTATATAACAAAAATCAATGAAAAAAGTCTTTACATTTGAAAACGAACAAGGATAGATATGCAGGAGGTTTTGGATAAAGGAAAAGCAATGTGGCATTGTTGTAAGTATGTTACAGTCTCGAAACCAATAAAAAAACTAAAACTGACAAAAATGAAAGTATTAATGATTTCCTAGTTCAGGAGAAATGTCTACAGCAGTGATTAGAGGGATATATATATATATATATATAGGTTCTTTCACAGACAAACATGATACTGAAATCCATGCCATTTGTCTAAGTAGATGCAGTGTTCACTTGTTTTTTGGTCAATGATTCATCAAGAATAAAAGCCTGCTTTGATGAGTCTTCCCAGAGCCCCCTTCACATCCTTGTTCCTCAGGCTATAGATGAAAGGGTTGAGCATGGGGGTGACCACAGTGTACATCACTGAGGCCACAGTGCTACCATGGGAAGAGTGGGTCACAGCAGAGCTAAGGTATACACCAAGTGTTGTGCCATAGAATAAGCAGACCACACAGAGGTGAGATACACAAGTGGAAAAGGCTTTATATTTGCTTACAATTGAGGACATTTTTGATAAGGAGGAGACAATCTGAAAGTAAGAGAAGAGGATGCCAGAAGCTGGAAACACACCCAGCAGGGCAGTAGACACATACACAATGATGTTATTGATGAAAGGGTCAGATCTGGCTACCTTAAGTATCTCAGTTAGTTCACAGAAGAAATGTGGAATTTCAGTGATTCTGGAGAATTTTAGATGCTTTATCAATAGAGCATGAAGCAAAGAGACTGTTAAAACTATGATCCATGACATCAGAACTAGGAGGCTGTTGAATTGAGAGTTCATAATGATTGTGTAATTTAGGGGGTGACAGATGGCCACAAAGCGGTCATATGCCATTATACCTAATAGAAGATTATCCATTCCAGCCAAAACCATAAAGAAATATGCCTGAGTGAGGCACTGTACATACGAAATATCTTTGCTCTGTGTCTGAATGTTTACCAGCATCTTCGGTACAATGGTAGAGGTAAAACAGATGTCTACAAAAGACAGGTTGGAGAGGAAGAAGTACATGGGAGTGTGGAGATGGGAATCAGAGCTGGAAGCCAGGATGATGAGCAGGTTCCCGAGGACTGTGACCAGGTACATGAACAAGAACATCCCAAAGATGAGGCGCTGCAGTCGTGGATCATCTGAGAGACCGAGCAGGAGGAATTGCAATACTTCTGTACAGTTTTCTCCTTCCATGACAGAGGTTTTCTCTCTTTATGAAGAAGTAAATGTTCAGCATATATCCAGAGGGACCTCAGGACATCATCACTTTACACTTCCATAGATATTTTTCACCCTCTAAGTTTTCCTCCCCCCATTTTTTCATTTATTCAAGATTTAGTTTATTTAACTATTAAATGTTCATAACATTTTAACCTTTCATTAAATGTAGGAGAAATATCTCATGCTTTTGCATTCCAGAACCTTTACGAATTCCTACTTAATTTGTGGTTATAAGCTTGTTTTATTTTTCATATAACTATTGTATAATAATAAAAGGTAGTTCATGAACACCCTGAAAATACTCATATTTCTCTATTTCTTCAGGTCTAAAATAGTAATGAAATATAAATTTATGCTCTTATTCCAGTGGTTCTTAAACTTTTTAATGCTGTGACTATTTAATATAGTTCCTTTGGTTGTTGTGACCACCAACCATAAATTTATTCCATTACTATTTTATAACTGTAATTTTGCTACAATTATGGACATAATGTAAATTTCTGTCATGCAGGATATCTGATGTGTGACTCCCAGAGGGGTCACGATTACAATTGAGGTCACCATCTTCAGCTCAGAGTACTCCTTTTTCATCTAAATATTGGTTTTATATTTTTATGAGGCTTAAATGCTGTTACATGCATTAGGCATCATTAGAGAGGTGTTTAATTATTGTTAGTATTATTGTTTTTCATAATGATTTTGGATAGTCTCAAATATCAGCATAATGATTGTCTTAGAAGCTGAATTCTTTACTAAAATTTTGAAACATTATTTTAGTTTTACCTCTTATAATGTATGTGATACTTGGAAAGTATCTTAAGCTGTTTGAGCTACAAATACTTGACCTCTTTATTAGGAGCAGTAGTGAAGATGTAGGAGAATTGGAAAGATAATCAAGAAAGTTGTGATACAATTATCCAACTCTTGTTTCTGTGATATACACTTGGCATTTCATAAGTAAAGTGTTATTCTGAACTTGACAATAGTTGTTCTTATGGTATATGTCATTTTAAAATGTTAATCCATCCAATGTGGGTTACTAGTTAACACCCACCCACACAGAAAAACACACAGGCACAGACACACACAGATACACACATATACACACCCACACCCCACACACCCACACAAGTCTGTTATATCTTTAGTTTATGCCAGAATTTTCTAATCAGTGAATGTATCTATGGCTTTTTAAATTAGATAATGCCAGATATATTCTGCCTAGACAAATAATATAATTTGGTTTTAATGTTAATAGCACAAAATAATACCACAGCACTGTTAAAAGGAAATCAAATGTGTATGTAAGAATTTGTGCCCAAGCACACATTATCCTGATTGGACATGGAATCAGCAGTTAATGAATAATGTAATGTGTTTGATATATTTGATTAACATAATAAAGGCTCCATAAGGAAGAATAAAAAATTAATAAATTAATTAAAAGTGATTATTGAAAGATAACGTTCAAGTTTTCATGAGAAATAAATCAACATTGTTATGTAAATTAATCAAGTCTTTAAACTGTCTTTAATGGTAAACTTATTTGAGGAAAATGATGAGAAAGTCTATTGAATTAGAAGTATTTCAGGAGGGGTGAAATAGTAAGTAATTAAGCAATCAGAAGATGCATGAGAAATGCTATATACAGAAAGACAATGCCATTCATGGTTATATTAATATGATTGTTTATGAGGCGTGATCTGACTTTATGTCCTATCTATGTAGATAGTCATGTGTTGAGAAAATAGATATGATGTTAGCTAGACATTGTTTCGAAACTTCTCTATTTCTACTTAATTCTCTATATGTGCTATTTGTAGTCTGAAGTATGATTATTCCCTTCAACAAATTTAATTTTCCAAAGACTTATATGGGTCTTGTAAAGGTAAGTACCCAATTTATTAAATACAAGCATAAAGATATATTAAGAATTTTGAACATATGATGTAACAGAAGGAGAATTTAAATCTTTTTCACTCTCAAAAACATATAAATTAATAAGTGTATTTAAAGAGTAAATCATATTTTTTTTACAAGCATGAAACAATACATAATTATGAGAAACAAGACTATTACACATAAATGAGCTGGTAAACACTAATTAAGCATAGACATGAATGAGATAATCAAAACCTATAATTTCAACTTTCCAAATGTAATTGATGAAAAATGAAAAGCAATTTTGTTTGCATATGGTTAAAAATATCGATAAGGCACTGAAGGACAATTTTCAACTAATAAGTTAAGCCTGATTTCAAACTCACAGTCAGAAGAAATTAAAACACTAGAATATGTGTGAACTCAATGACTTGTTGATTCAGTCTTTTCCAACTTCAATCAATGCTAATGTTAAATTCATTGAAAGGGATTGCCAATATGAAAAAGAACAGATTACACTGAGTGTTGAGCCTCTTAAATAATTACATTATTAGCAGTGTTACTTGGGGCATAATGCTGCAGCAACCAATTTGAAAATTCCAGTGAAATACTTAAATAATATAAGATACAATTCAATAAAAGAATAATAAAGCAGACAACACCGTGTACATAACAAAGTTGCTAATGAGTAAATAAGTGGATGCAAGAAATCTATTGTGTGACCCCAATACATAAGAAAAGTGAAGAAGATTTGGAGACCATGCAGAAAATAATATCTCAATCTCAAGGTCTTCGGAAAAAAGGCAGAATCACATTTAAAGAATGGAATTTGTGGAAACAAAAGAACCTTCAAAGTACAGGCACATCACCTTCAGAGACCAAGTGATTCTGGTGTATTGTCCTTGTCCTAGAAAGAAAGGCCAGTACTCACTTTCTCTGCCTATTTCTCTAATCCATGTGTCTTCACCAGAATACAAAGACCCTCAAAGATATCTATCACATCTTCATTGTGTGTCCCCAGAAATCTCAACATGGTTTTACACAGTCGGTTTCAATAATTATAGGTAAGGAACAACAACAAGACTGTGTTTAAAGTTTCAGTTCTTAATGTCTTAATTATCAGAGCTCCTCATTAAAAATTGTTCTATCTTTCCAGGGACTAATTACCTTTGCTCCCTTGAGACACAAGTATGATTGTGGAGAGTAATTTTTAGGTACTTTTTTGTCTGTATATGTATTGACTGGGAAAGCTGAAACTTATTTCTTGTAAATGGAAAGTATTTCATTTTATCTTTAATTTACAAGAATGTTCCCAGGAAAACATTAATTTCTATGAAGAATAAATCTCAGAGATAAACTCTATTTGTTATCTTCCTTGAACAATCTTTAGAGATTTAGTGGACTATTTTATTTTCCACAATGTGATGGAGGGAAAGTAATTCCTTAAATTTCTTGTTTTATCTCATTTAGAAATTTGCTACTAATCTGTTTTTTATTAATTTATTTATTTTTGACAGTTTTGTGATGTATTTTAATGTATTCTTACCATTCTCATTCCAACCTCTTTTTTTAATTTGTTTTGGAAAATATTTAAAATTTTTACTTTCCTTGCCTTCCTCCAAACTTTTCAATACACCCCTTTCCACACTTCAAATGCATGGCCATTTTCTTACTATTTGTTGTTATGTGCATATATGTACATGTATAAAAACATATTACTACATATAATCTCCTCACTTTGTAGAATGTTACTTGTATGCTTGTTTCCCGAGCTGACCATTTGTATTGGATAATCAATTTTTGTACTAGTCCTTGGAGAAGAATATTTTTTTTCCAATTTCAGCAATACTTAGTATCCTGTCGTTCTTTGTGTGGAGTTGAAGGTCCTTGAACTTTTCCCCAGTCAGTTTGTCATGTCTATTGACCTTGTTCAGCTCATACTTGAATAGTCATATTGATGAAACTACAGATGTAGGGTCTGAGATGACTAGGAAACAAGTTTCATATTGAAATTCCTGATCTTCTGTCTCTTAAATTTTTTTTTCCCACTCTCTGTAGTGTACCCTGAGTCTTATGTACAAGAGTTGTATTTTAAAAATGTAGTCACTGAATTTGTGCTCCACAACTCTGAATTTAGATTTGTTATGGTTTTATATAGTGATTTTTGTTGTCATGAAGTGAAGTTAACACATGAAGTAAGGATTAGATTTATCTGGGGGCATAAAGATCAATGCTTATAGAAATCTGTTAGAAGTTATGTTGGCTCAGTAAAGTAGTGGTTGTAGGTTCTCCTGCAAGATTTAAGACTTCATTAGCACTGAGTAGTTACCTAGGTTTCTAATACAAAGGCATAGTTTTCTACTTGTTGAGTGAGTCTTAAGTACAATTAGAGAGCTGTTGCTCACCAGAAAGCAATATGTGCCACATTTGCAACCTTAGGGTTATTTTGTCATGATGGTCATTAATATGGTTCATATGTGTCATAGTGGGTAGAACTGTTGGTTGTTTCCTCCACTAGAAGTTTGCCTGTTGTTTTCTGGCACCACCAAAGCTAGTCCTAAGGAAGGGGTCGAAGTTCAGTTTGAAGGTCAAATTTTTCACAGTTTTGCAGGGGGTTTTTCTTGAGAAATTTTTGTTTTGATGCAGTATGCAGATTTTGTGTCCCTACAATACCCATCAGACATTTAGGGTGTTCAGGTTTTTTTTTAATCCAGTGTCTTCCCCCAGAATAACAAAACCCCCAAGTATCTATCACACTTCATTGTGTGTCCCCCAGAAATCTCACATGGTTTTACACAGTCAGGTTGTCAATAATTATAGGTAAGGAACAACAACAAGACTGTTTTTAAAGTTTCTAGTTCTTAATGTCTTAATTATCAGAGGCTCCTCATTAAAAAATTTTTTCTATCTTTCCAGGGACTAATTACCTTTGCTCCCTTGAGACACAAGTATGATTGTGGAGAGTAATTTTTAGGTACTTTTTTGTCTGTATATGTATTGACTGGGAAAGCTGAACTTATTTCTTGTAAATGGAAAGTATTTCATTTTATCTTTAATTTACAAGAATGTTCCCAGGAAAACATTAATTTCTATGAAGAATAAATCTCAGAGATAAACTCTATTTGTTATCTTCCTTGAACAATCTTTAGAGATTTAGTGGACTATTTATTTTCCACAATGTGTTGGAGGAAGTAATTCCTTAAATTTCTTGTTTTTTCTCATTTAGAAATTTGCATACTAATCTGTTTTTTTTATTAATTAATTTATTTTCGACAGTTTTGTGAGTGTATTTTAATGTATTCTTACCATTCTCATTCCAACCTCTTCTTTAATTTGTTTTGGAAAATATAAATATTTTTACTTTCCTTGCCTTCCCTCCAAACTTTTCAATACCCCCTTTCCCACACTTCAAATGCATGGCCACTTTTCTTACTATTTGTTGTTTTTGTGCATATATGTACATGTATAAAAACATATTACTACATTATAATCTCTCACTTTTGTAGAATGTTACTTGTATGCTTGTTTTCCAGAGCTGACCATTTGTATTGGAAATCAATTTTTGTACTAGTCCTTGGAGAAGAATATTTTTTTTCCAATCTCAGCAATACTTAGTATCCTGTCGTTCTTTGTGTGGAGTTGAAGGTCCTTGAACTTTTCCCCAGTCAGTTTGTCATGTCTATTGACCTTGTTCACTCATACTTGAATAGTCAAATTGATGAAACTACAGATGTAGGGTCTGAGATGAATAGGAAACAAGTTTCATATTGAAATTCCTGATCTTCTGTCTCTTACGATTTTTTTTCCCACTCTCTGTAGTGTACCCTGAGTCTTATGTACAAGAGTTGTATTTCTAAAAATGTAGTCTCTGAATTTGTGCTCCACAACTCTGAATTTAGATTTGTTATGGTTTTATATGTGGTTTTTGTCTGTCATGAAGTGAAGTTAACACACGAAGTAAGGATTAGATTTATCTGGGGGCATAAAGATCAATGCTTATAGAAATCTGTTAGAAGTTATGTTGGCTCAGTAAAGTAGTGGTTGTAGTTTCTCCTCAAGATTTAAGACTTCATTAGCACTGAGTAGTTACCTAGGTTTCTAATACAAAGGCATAGTTTTCTACTTGTTGAGTGAGTCTTAAGTACAATTAGAGGGGCTGTTGCTCACCAGAAAGCAATATGTGCCACATTTGTCAACCTTAGGGTTATTTGTCATGATGGTCATTAATATGGTTCATATGTGTCATAGCTGGGTTAGAACTGTTGGTTGTTTCCCCCACTAGAAGTTTGCCTGTTGTTTTCGGCACCACCAAAGCTAGTCCAAGGAAGGGGTCATTGAAGTCAATTCCAGTTCTGAGATTTCTGGATCCTGTTTATGAAGTGCATTGTGTCCCCTTAATACCCTACAGCATTTATTGTCAGGTTTTTTTTTTGTTGTTTGTTGTTGGCCTCCTTCCAAAAGCTGCTTCTGAAAATAGTTGTCTCTTCCCAAGGTTCTTTCTGATGTTGCCCCTCTGCCAGCCACAGAGCAGGGTAAATTATCAGTTTTTGCTGTGTAAATTGAGACTGCTTCCCAAGTAATTTTCAAACTAAATCAAGCAAGTAGTTTAACCAGTTTTTTTTTAAACATGAAACATAGATAACAACCATTCATATCAGACAAAGGGCAGGCAAAAGACACACATGGATAATATTAGCTCGCCAATGACAAACAATAAACATGGAAAGCAGAAATGAGAATCTCTCCTAGAGAGAGCCAGAGAGACTAGGGGGTCCCCCAATCATCTCTTGCTTCCTAGGAGGGCTCTGTAATAAGCTTTTTTGTTTTTCTCTTGTTAACACGCCAGAAAGTGGGCAACTTCTTTTCCTTTCACCCTTCTTTTCTCTCTCATTTTCAAGGTTTAACTTCTTATCTCCTCCTTAGGAAGTATAACATTTTTTTTTTTCATCAATAGTCCCCTCTTGGGAAAACAACACCAATAAAAGTAAAGAATTTTTAAAGATCCTTTTTTTCTTAACCCTAGTTCTGCGTGTTCTGAAGATAGGCTCCTGGAGCTGTGTCACAAAAAGTGACTTTTTAGAGAAGGTTTGTCCCATGTCTTTTCTTAACCCTAATTCTTTGCACCTGGGATGATTCACTCCTTGAGTGCCACGAGATGCTTCTCACTTGGGTGCTCTTTTGGGAAAGTCACCAAAGTGCTCCAAGGGAGTGTCTCCATGCACTCCAGGCAGCCACCCTCAATGCTCCCAAAAACCTGGTAGGCCTACCTTCTTTGGGGGAGTTGGGGTACCCTCTCTGTGATCTCCTCAAGCCCCTGAATGCTGAGGGACGGAACGTCTCATCTTCAAGCCTCACACGCTGGGCACCAAAATGTCCTGTCTAGCAGGGCATTAAACAGGGCTCTAGGGAGGTCACCTGAGAGAAATGAGGAAAAACGGGTGAACACAAGGAACACGGCTTGACTATAGGCTGATCAAACCGTAATTTTTACTTTTTTTACACACAGGTTTATACACAAAAAGGCAGGATGTGGGGATCATAATGAATCTGCTGAGGGAGAGCAGCATATTGTCAGATTATTGGTAGATATATATCTCACTAAGGATTATTATACACAATGTATACCTCTCCAAATATACTGACCCCAAAACAAATATTCAAACCACAAATGACCTACTCAGAAAAATAGACCCAGTAGAAAAAGAGTAGCCCCCAAATGGTTAAAAAATATCTTAAATGTTCTTTCTCCATAGCTATTAGAAAAATGCAAATCAAACAACTTTGAGGTTTGATTTTTATCTCAGTCAGAGAGGCAAAGATCAACAGAATGACTGATGACAAATGCTGGAGGAATGCAGTATAAAAAGAGCACTCATTCGTTGTTGGTGGGATTGCAAACTGTTGCAGCCTGTTTGGAAATTAGTGTAGAGGGTTCTCAAAAAGCTAGAAATAAACCTACCACATGACCTACCTCTTTGTATATACTTTATTTATTGGGCATTCTACCCTACAGTGATATGTTCATAATGTTTATTGCTACTCTATTTACAATAGCTAGGGAATATTTAAAAAAACCTAAATGTCCAACAACTGACAAGGGAATATAAAAAAACTAGATGTCTAAGAGCTGAGAAATAGATACTAAAATGTGTCTTTGGAGAGAACCTACTACTATAGTGAACCTACTATTACTCTGCGAATGCATATAGTATTAAACCAATTCCTAATGACATATCAGTATTTTTGATGATTAAGGCATCTCTCAATCCTCATTAGAGAAGTTTCTATTTGCTTTGAATGATGATCAATGTGGAAACCAAGAACTGAACAAGGTACAAGGAATATGAATTTGCAGTATGTTCAACCCTAAATGAAACATATATACGATATCACCTCATTCACATGTTCATGGATCATTGTCGAAGTGGGGGTCATAATTGTGTAAGGTTCAGAGGAAGTGGATGAATATATATATATATATATATATATATTATATTATATATGTATACAGTATGTTTTATACATATATACTATATTATGCACACACATTCATATATGTACTATGTATATACATATACATACATACACACACACACACATATGATATTATCTTCTGGACATAATGCAACAATTGCACATATAATATCTGAGCAGTTGTGACAATATGTATAAATCTTGTGTAAGCCCAAGTCATACCAAATCCTAGTATTAAGAAAATGGACATGAAACTCAACCCTTAACTAATGAGCTATTGACAATTCTTAGCTCTTGAAATACTAAGGGGCAGTTTTCTCTAAGAATGTATTTCATGATAAGTTTATCATGCTCCAGTGGAAAAATCCAAAAATATTTTGGGGGCACAAATTTGTCTTGATGGGGGAAAATGGACAAAATGTTGGAATAAGAGATGAAGAGAAATGGATTTTTGAAGAATCTGGGCAGGGAGGGTGACTATGATCAAAACACATTGTACAAAGTTCTCAAAGAACTAACAAAAATTTCCTCTTGTATGTATGCTTTCATGGCTGATCATTGAGTATTGGGTAATCTAATGGCATGTTTTTCTCTGAGGAAGATTATTTCTCCTGCTTCTGGTATTGCTTAGTTGTTTGTAGTTCTTTGTGTAGGGCTGCTGAGACCTCCTGGGCTTTTCTTCTATATTTAAGTATTTGGGAATATGTGTTCAGAAGTAATGAAAAAGAAGGCATGAAACTGAAAATGAGCAAAGGCATAGAGTGAATAAAAAGATGGGAGAAATGATGTAATTACAATTCTAAAAGGATAAAAAGTAATTAATAGTTTTTGACCTCCAATCTTAGCATCTTTGGTCTGTTAATAATGCTACCTTGTTTTCTTTTCTAATAAAAATCTTTATTTATATTTTTAAAACTTGAGTTTCTGAGGCAGCTCTAAATTTATGTTTAATTCTCAGTAATTCCATGCCATTTATATGCACCACTGATATTTTTATTATATAGACCACTTTGGGTCATTTTTTTTCTCACTGGGGATTCAGTTGGGAAAATGGAAATAGAAAAAGTACAGGAAATGATTAAACACGTCTGGACATTTTTAATTACCATTAAATGTATTAATTTTATCTGTGAGCATTTTCTGCATGCATGTACCTGAACCTGGAGTAAGAGATTTTCTGAACTATCATGGGGGTGTTGGGAAAACCCAAACAGGTTTCCTTACAAAAGCAAAACCTGCCCTTAACTGCTGAACTACCTCTCTAGTCCTTTCACTCACTTTAAAAATGGGCATAGTTAATCATCTGCCTAAAAAGTGTTTCATCATTTTAATCTTTTTTTATGTTTTAAAATTAAAATATATTTTGGCTATATTATTTCTCTTCCCCAACTCCTCCCAGATTCCTCCCTACAACCCTAATTTATATTGTTATCTTTGGAAAAAGACCTAAGCAAGCAAACAAGCAAATATCATCATAAGAAAAGATTAAAACTACACCAAACTGAACTGAAACAAGAATTATAAAGTTATTTTTGTGTTGGTCAATTATTCTGGAGCATATGGGTGTGGTTGATATATTCAGTGTTTACTTTGTCTTAGTTAAGGTTTCCATTGCTTTTGAAAAGACATCATGACCAAAACAACTCTTACCAATGACAATACTTAATTGGGGCTGCTTACAGGTTCTGAGGTTCAGTCCCCAAAGAAAGCCCTGCTAAGAGTAAAACCCATTGCCCTAATTGTCTGCATAGTATTCTATTGTGCAGATGTATCATATCATATTTTCTTTCTTTTTTTTTTTTTTTTTTTTTTTGGTTTTTCGAGACAGGGTTTCTCTGTGTAGCCCGGGCTGTCCTGGAACTCACTCTGTAGACCAGGCTGGCCTCGAACTCAGAAATCTGCCTGCCTCTGCTTCCCAAGTGCTGGGATTAAAGGCATGCGCCACCACCGCCGGCTCATATTTTCTTTACTCATTCTTTAGTTGGACATTTAAGTTGTTTTAGTTTCTGGTTATTATGAATAAAGCTGCTTTGAATACAGTTGAGCCTGTGTCCTTGTGGTATAGTGGGGCATATTTTGGGTTAGAACAATTCCCACTCTTCTGAGGAACTGCCAAAATGATTTCCAAAGTGGTTGTGGAAGCTTGCACTTCCATCAGCAATGGAGGAGTGTTCCCCTTGCTCCACATTCTCACCCAAATCTGCTATCACTTGAATTTTTGATCTTAGCTATTCTGACATGTGGAATATGGAAACGCAGGATCTTTTGATTTGCATTACCCTGATGACTAAGGATGTTGAATATTTCTTTAAGTGCTTCTCAGCCATTTGAGATTCCTCTGTTGAGAATTCTCTGTTTAGCTCTGTACTCCATTTTTCAATTGAATTATTTGGGTTTTTGGTGTCTAATTTCTTGAGTTTCCCAATCTGATAGTAGCCTTTACCTTACAGAAGCATTTCAGGTTCATGAGGTCCTATTCATCAATTATTGATCTTAGAACCTGTGGAATTAGTGTTCTGTTTGGGAAATTGTTTCTTTTACTGATAGCTTTAAAGGCTATTTCCCCCCTTTTTCTTCTATTAGATTTAGTGGGATTAGGTTTTATGTTGATGCCTTTGATCCATTTGGACTTGAGTTTTGAACATGTTGATAAATATAGATTTGTATTCTTTTACATGCAGACATTCAGTTAAACAACATGAATTTTGCAGGCAAATGAATGCAACTCAGGATATCTTCCTGAGTGAGGTAATTCATTGCAGGAAAGACACATATGGTATATATCCACTTATAAGTGGCCCATTAGCCATACAGTGTAGGATCAACAATGTTACATTCCACAGAGCCACAAAAATGAGTAATGAGGTAGCCCCCAAGTGAGAAGGCATGAATCTCACTGAGAAGGGGACTCTAAATAGTCACTAGAGGTGGATAGAGTGAGGCGCCTTGGTAGGAGAGGGGGTGAAGAGGGTAATGGGGCTAATTATTAGGTGTAGAAAAAGTTAGGACAGGGAGTGGGCTAGGAGGAAGAATGAAAATTGGGACATCTTTTATGACTGCTGCAGACCTAGGATGAAGAAGGATACAGGGAATTGATGAGGGTGATTCTAGCTGAGATTCCTACTAGAGAGAGATATAGAGACTGAAATCACCACCTCCTGTAGCATGAAGGACTTCCAGATTAGGAAGCAAGACAACAATTCACCCACAAAACCTTCATTCCAAATTTTGTCTTGCTTACAAGACATACAGGGATAAAGCTTGAGCAGTGACTGAGGGAACAACTACTCCAGCTTCAGGACCCATCCATATGAGAAAGCCAACCACTGATACTACAAGTGATACTCTGCTATGCTTTAAGAAGGGAGCCTTGTATAACTGTCTCCTGAGAAGCTTCACCCAGCAGCAGATGGAGTCAGATGTAGACACTCACATCCAAATATCAGGTGGAGCTGAGGAGTCTTGTGGAAGTGTTTGGGATAGAAGTGAACAAGCTGGAGGGGTCAAGGATACAACAAAAAGACTTACAGTGTCAAATAACCAGGGTGCCATGGGAGTTTACATATCCTGGGCCATCAACTGAGGAGCATGCAGGAGCTGGTCCTAGACCCACTAGACATTTGTAGAAAATGTGTAGCTTGGTCTTCATGTGAGTCCTCTAATAGTGGAGTGGGGGTTGTCTGTGTTCCTGCCATTGACTTCCCTTTCCCCATGCCTTGACTGCCTGGTTGGGCCTCATCAGGAGAGTATTTCCTAGTCCTTCTGTCACTAGATATCCCAGGATGGAGTGCTACTTACAGTGTGCCTCCCTTTCTCTGAGGAGAAGGGGAGGGTGCAATGGGGAAAGGGATTTTTTAAGGTTGGAATGAGTGGAGAGGAGGGAGCCAGAGCTATGATCAAGATCTAAGATAAACAAGAAAATTACTAAATTATTGGAAAAAGAAGAAATTAGTGGTATCTCATGCTAGTGACTTGACAGCACACATATAAGCTCTAGAACAAAAAGAAGCAAACATACCTAAGAGGAATAGATGGCACAAAAAATTAAAATATTGACTGAAATCAATAAATTAGAGACAAATAGAATGAGACACAAATGAGGGAGTTAGAATAAGGACTGAAGGAGCTGAAGGGGTTTGCAACCCCAGAGGAAGAACAACAATCTCAACCAGATCCCTCACAACTCCCAGGGACTAAACCAACAACCAAAGCATACACAAGGAGAGACCCATGGCTCCAGCTGCATATGCAGTAGAGTACTGCCTTATCTGGCATCACTGGGAGGGGAAGCCCTTGGTTCCTGTGGTGGATCAGTGCCCCAGCATAGGGGAAAGCTAGGGTGCTGAGGAGGGAATGGGTGGGTAATTAGGGGAGCACCCTCATAAAAAGCAGGGAGCATAGGGATCAAATAGGGTGTGTTGTAGTGGGGAAACTGGAAAAGGGGATAACATCTGAAATGTAAATAAATAAAATAACCAATAAAAAAGAGCAAACTACAAAGAATCACAGCCCCTACCCCCAATACAAAAAACCAAAAACCTAAGAGCTTTTTCTTTGAGAAAATGGGCAATATAGACAAACCCTTAGTCAAGCTAACTAAAGTCATAGAGAAACAAATAAAATTAACAAAATTAGAAATGAAAACAGGGACATAGCAACTAACACAGAGAAAATCCAAAGAAAAATTATGTCTTAATTGAAAAATGTGTAATCCATCAAATTCATTGGGATGGTTTAATATTCAAAAATCCATTGATATTATCCACTCAATACACAAACTCAAAGGAAAAAAAATCACACGATCATCTCGTTAGATGCCTTAATATCCTTTTGCAAAATATAACACCCCTTTATGTTAAAAGTCTTGGAGAGATCAGGAATTCATGGCAGATACTTAAACATAATATTGTAAGTCAATAGCCAGCAACAAATTAAATGGCGAGAAATTTGAAGCAATCTCAGTAAAACTAGGGACAAGACAAGGCTGTTCACTCTCTCCCTATCTATTCAATATACTATCTGAAGTTCTAGCTAGAGCAATTAGACAACAAAAGGAGATCAAACAGATACAAGTTGGGAAGGAAGAAGTTAAGCTATCACTGATGGCAGATGATATTATAGGATCCATGAGCAATCCACAAAATTCTACCAGAGAACTCCTATTGCTGATAAATTACCTCAGCAAAGTTTTGGATATAAAATATATTCAAACAAATCAGAATCTCCCTTAATACAAATGATAAATGGGTGAGAAAGAAACTAGGGAAATAATACCCATCACAATAGCCACAAATAACGTAAAACATCTTGGTGTAGCTCTAACCAAGCAAGTGAAAGATCTGTACAACAAGAATTTCAAGTGCCTGAAATAAAAAGAAAAACAAAGATGCCCCCAGAAAATGGAAAATCTCCTGCTCTCATGAATTGGTAGAGTAACATCGTAAAAATGTCTATCTTATCAAAAGCAACCTACAGATTTAATGCAATTCCTTTCAAAACTCCAATACAGTTCTTCATAGAAATAGAAAGAGCAAGTCTCAACTTCATATAGAAAACCAAAAAACCTAGGATAGACAAAAAGATTCTCAACAATAAAAGAACTTCTTGGGGAATCACTACCCCTGACCTCAAGGTGTAATACAGAGCAATAATGATAAAAACCACATGATAGTGGAATGGAGACAGATGGATCAATGTAATAGAATTAAAGACCCAGAAACAAACCCAAAAACCTATGGTTACTTGATCTTTGACAAAGAAGTAAAAAAAAAATAAATAAATACAGTGGAAAAAAAAAAAAAACAAGAATCTTCAACAAATGGTGCTACTCTAACTGGCTGTCTGCAGGTAGAAGATTGCAAATTGATCCATACTTATCACCTTGTACAACACTCAAGTCCAAGGGGTTAGGGCCTCAACAAAAAAAAAGATATAGTGGATCTAATAGAAGACAAAGTGGGAAAGAGCCCCAAATGGATTGGCACAGCAGATAATTTCCAGAAAAACACCAGTGTCTCAGGCTCTAAGATCAACAATTGACAAATAAGACCTCATTACACTGAAAATCTTTTGTAAGGCAAAGGGCACTATCAATAAGGCAAAATGGCAACCTCCAGACTGGAAAAGATCTTCATTAACTCTACATCTGATAGAGGGCTAGTATACAAAATACAGAAAGAATTCAACAAGTTAACTCCCCCAAAACCCAAATAGCCCAATTAAAAGTGGTGTACAATGCTAAACTGAATTCTCAACAAAGGAATCTTGAATGGCTGAGAAGCACTTAAAGAAATGTTCAACATCGTTAGTTATTAGGGAAATGCAATTTAAAATGATCCTAAGATTCCAACTTATACCAATCAGAATGGCTATGATCAAAAACTCAATTGACAGCATATTCTAGTGAGGATGTGGAGAATGAGGACCAGTTTTCCATTGCTGGTGGAAATTACATTCACTCTGGAAATAATCTGGCCATTCCTCAGAAAATTGTAAATAGTTTTACCTGAAGACACAGCTCTGAGGCATATACCCAAAAGATGCTCCATTATTCTACGTGGACCCTTGCTCCACTATGATCTTAGCAGCCTTAATTGTAATGTCCAGAAGCTGGAAACAACCTAGATGTTTCCCCAACCAAAGAATGTATACAGAAAACATGGTTCATCTATACAATGGAATACCATTCAGCTATTAAAAATGAAGACATCATGAAAACATTATCCTGAGTGAAGTAACCCAGACCTTGAAGGACATATGTGGTATGTACTCACTGAAAAATGGATATTAGCCAAAAATTCAGTATATCCATAATATAACCCACAGATTATAAGAAGTTTAACAAGGAGAGAGGCCCAAGTGAGGATGCTTTAATCCCACTTAGAAGGGGGAACAAAATAATTATGAGAGGCAGAAAGAGGGAGGGATCTTGGTGAGAGAGGGGAGAGGGATGAGAAACAGGGGCCAAATCATGCATTGGAGGAGACAGGAGGAAGACCAGAGAGTCAGAGAATGAATGGAAATATCCAGCTCTGTGTGTGTGAGGGGGTAGGGAGCTGTGACGGGGAGGAATATCCTCTAGAAAGTTCCTGAGACCTGGGATGTGAGAGGCTCCCAGGACCAATGGGAATGACATTAGTGAAATGTCAAACAGTGGGGAGATAGAACATGAAGAGATAAACTCCAGTAGACAGACAAGCCCCAAGTGGAGTGAGGGGGTTACCAACCTACTTTCAAATTTTTTGTTCCTGTCCAAAAGAAATGTGGGTGCAAAAATGGAACAGAGACTGAAGGAAAACCCATCCAGTGAGTGGCCAAACTATGGATCCATCCCATGGCAAGGTGCAAAACCTCACAATATTACGATGTCATGTTGTGCTTTCAGAGAGGTTACTAGCATAGCACTCCTCTGAGAGGCTCTGCCTGCAGCTGACTGAGATAGATGCAGTTTCTTACAGCCAATCATTAGACTGAGGTTGAGGACCCTCATGGAAGAGTTAGGGAAAGACTGATGGAGCTGAAGGGGATGGCAACTCCACGAGAAGTCCAACAGTAAGTCCAACAGTATCGACTAACCTGAAATACTTGGAGGTTCCAGAGACTAAAATCATCTCAACCAAAGAGCATACATGGTCTAGTTTGTGTCCCCCCGCACATATGTAGCAGAGGATTACTTTGTCTGGCCTCAGTGGGAGAGTATGTACCTAATTCTGTATAGACTTGATGCCCCACAGGGATGTTGGGAATGGGATGAGGTGAGGGTAGTTAGTGAGTGTTGTGGGTGAACACTTTCTCATAGGTAAATAGGAAGGAGGATAGGGTGAAGATCTCTGTGTGGGGCAATATTTGGTATGTAAATAAATAAAATAATAAAAGTAAAAATAAAATAAAAAATTACCAATCCTGCAACAATCTCTGATAATGACATGATATTTCAGATACAATTCAAAAGAATGATGATACATTCACACAAAAATGTGGATATCCTAGTTAGCTTTAGCTGTCAACTTGATACAGTCTAGATAATCTTAAATGAGAATCTCAATTGAGAATTTGTCTAGGTTAGATGCTTATGGATATGTTTGAGCAATTTCTTCATCCAACCTACTTTGCGAATCCCAAAGTAGGTGTGTTCCTAGGCTATAAAAAAAATCTGTCTAAGCATAAGCATGTGAGTGATGCAGTAAGCAGTGTTCTCCATGGTTGTGCATCAAACTGCTGCTTGAGTTCTTATTGAGTTCTTCTGAATTTCCTTGATAATAGACTGTGATCTGGAGTGTAAGCCAAATAAATAATTTTCTTCCTTGAACTGAGGTCTTGGATTCATTTGGAATTGCTTTTGGTCTGAGTATTTTATCAGAGCAACAGATATGTGATTGTAGTTGTGGACATATATTTATTAAAAGAGAACGTAAGTAGCTGGATGAGATAAGAAGTCCATTCAGGTAGAATTCAATAACATTAAATTCTGAAGAAAATTTAAACAACTCAAAATGATCATGGAAATAAACAAACAAAAACTACAGGTTAATAAAAGGTTTAAGGGAAAACCTCACCAATAGAATCAATCAATCAATCGATCAATCGATCGATCAATCAACCAATCAACCATCAATCACTAAAGACCTCCTTGGAAAAGTCTAGGTAGGCTGCACTTCTCTCAGACTTCTCACTGTCTTATTATCCTCTCACTCTATCCTTAGTCCTGTACCGTGCCCCATCCTGCAAAAGGAGCATAGACTCCCTGTTCTACTAGAGACTTCACAGCCTGGGAGAATGCCAGGTAGGCTACTTGCCAGCCAAACTCTCCCACTATCTTACAAACTTGGCATCTTCTCACCATATCCCCAAATCCTGTGCCTGCCTAATTACCTTCGCCAGCTTCCAACTGAGATAGAAACTCTCCACATTACCAGAGACCACAATGGTCTAGGAGAATCCCAGGCCAGAAGACCATAGAGGAAATAGAAACTAAGGAACAAAAAACCCATCCAATAAAAATGTACTCAAAAATTGATACCTAGAACTCGAAATAACCCAAACAAGATGTCTACAAGCCAGTGTAAGAACAAAAGATAGAGCAGCAAAAGCATAATTTTACCACTAGATTCCAGCTATCCTGCTACAGCAAGCCACTGAATGTTCCAAAAACAACAGAAGCACAAGAAAAAGACATTAAAACTAACTTCATGAACATGACTAATTTCCTACAGGAGATACAGAAATTTTAAATCCTGACCTGGGGTTTCTACCTCACTTTGACCATTTAGTTCCCCAATAAAAGATACACACAACCTTTAAATTTCATTTTGTGTATTTTATTTTGTATTTTTATTTATTCCTTAATCTTTTTTTTACAGTACAGACTTTATCCCCTCCCAGTCCACCCTCTGTAGTGTTCCACATCCAACACCTCCCCTACCCAGTCTCCAAGAGGATGTCCCCTCTCCTCCCCAACCCACTCCACCAGACCTCACCACTTCCTGGGGCCCCGTGTCTTTCGAGGGTCAGGTGCATCTTCTCTGACTTAGTCCAGACCCAGCAGTCATTTTCTGTATATGTTAGGGGCCTGATATCAGCTGGTGTATGCTACTTGGTTGGTGGCTCAGTGTCTGAGAGATCAGGGTCCAGGTTAGTTGAGACTGCTGGTCTTCCTATAGGGTCACCCTTCTCCTCAGCTTCTTGTATCTTTTCCCTAATTAAACTGCAGGGGTCACCAGCTTCTGTCCATTGGTTGGTTGTAAATATCTGCATCTGGCTCTTACAGCTGCTTGTTGGGCCTTTTGGAGGGCAGTCATGATAGGCCCCTGTTTGTAAGCACACCATAGAATCATAATAGAGTTAGGCATTGGGGCCTCCCTCTGAGCTGGATCTAAATTTGGGCCTGTCATCTGACCTCCTTTTCCTCAGGCTCTTCTCCATTTTTGTTCCTGTCTCAAAGAACAACAGGAACAATTCTGGGTCAGAGTTTTTGACTGTTGGATGGCAATACCATCCCTCTACTTGATGCCCTGTCTTTCTGCTGGAGGTGTGCTCTATAAGTCCTCTCTCCCCACTGTAGGGCATTTCATCTAAGGTTCCTCCCTTTGAGTCCTGTAAGTTTCTACCTCCCAGGTCTCTAGTACATTCTAGAGGGTCCCTTACTTCCTACTTCCAAATGTTGTCTGTTTTGATTCTGTCTTCTGTCCCTCAGGGCTTCAGTCCTGCTCCTCCCACCCTCATATCTGATCATGTTCCCCTCTTCCTCTCCCTGTCACTTTTACCACACAGGGTCCTCCCTTCTTCCCCCACTCTTGTGATTGCTTTCTTCTCCCTCTCAAGTGGGAATGAGGTATCCTCACTCAGATCCTTTGGTTTGTTAACCTTCTTGAGTTCTGTTGATTGTATCCCAGGAATTCTATACATTTTTGGCTAATATCCACTTATTAGTGAGTACATACCATGCATATCCTTTTGGGTATGGGTTATTGCCCTTAGGATGATATTTATATAGTTCCATTCATTTGTCTGCAAAGCTTGTGATGTCCTCATTTTTAATAGCTGAGTAGTATTCCATTGTGTAAATTAATCACATTTTCTGTATCCATTCTTCTGTTGTGGGACAACTGAGTTATTTCCACCTTCTGGATATCACAAAAAAGGCTGTTATAAACATAGTGGAACATGTGCTCCTGTGGCATGGTGAGGCATCTTTTGAATATATGCCCAAGAGTGATATAGCTGGGTCTTCAAGTATGTCTATATCCAATTTTCTGAGGGACCTCCAAATTGATTTTCAGAGTGATTTTTACCAGTATACAATCCCACAGACAATGGAGGAGTGTTTCTCTTCCTTCACATCCTTTCCAAAATGTGCTGTCACCTGAGTTTATGACCTTAGCCATTCTGACTGGTATAAGGTAGAATCTCAAGGTTGTTTTGGTTTGCATTTCCCTGATGACTGAGGACTTTGAACATTCCTTTAAGTGCTTCACAGCCATTCAAGATTCCTCTGTTGTGAATTCTCTGTTTAGCTCTATACCTCATTTTTGATTAGTTTGTTTGTTCTTTTTGGTAGTTAGTTTCTTGAGTTCTTTATATATTTTGAATATTATTCTTCTATTGGGTGGGATTAATTTGTCCAATTGGCTATGTCCTTTGCCTTACAGAACCTTCCCAGTTCCATGAGGTCCCATTTATCAATTCTTGATCTTAGAGCATGAGCCACTGGAGTTCTGTTTAGGAAATTTCCCCTTGTGCCAATGAGTTCGAGACTCTTTCCCACTTTCTCTTCTATTAAATTCAGTATACTTAGGTTTTTTTTCCTTTTTTTATTGGATATTTTATTTATTTACATTTCAGATGCCATCCCCTTTCCCCATTTCCCCTCCCTAGAAACCCCCATACCTTCTCCCCTCTTCCTTTTTGCTTTTATACAATTTTAATTACATCTATTAAGGTCAGTTATTGGTTGAAGGACTAGAAATACAATATGCAAATAGTCAAAGAACAAGCAAGGCAATAAACAGAATTCCATGAACCCTCCTATGATCACTGTTTCTAAGGGTTTATCAGGATGACCAAAATATCTGAGCCAACTTCCCTGTCCTAGCTAGCCCAAAGTGATTTTCATGCCTGAAGTCTACTTTCTTGATCTAGCCTAGAATTTAGATTCCTGCCTGAAATTACTTCTTTGTTCCAGCCTAAGATCTAGATTCCTGCCTCAAATTACTTCTTTGTTTTAACCTGAGATTTAGATTCCTGCCTGAAATTACTTCTTTGTTCTAGCCTACTGTCAGATTCCTGCTTAAAGCTCACTTCTGTGTCCTTGGCCAATGTCATATTCCTGCCAAGCAGCCCATTTCCTTGTCTTTGGCCAATGTCAGATTCCTGCCAAGCATTCCCAAAAGCTCTCTACATCTCCCCTTTTAAAATTTCATTTACAAGACTGAGCCTGTCTTAGCATTCTGACAAGAATGTCTTCCTTACCCATCATGGAATATGCATTATCAAAAGCAATGCACTTTGGTCTTAGGTTGGTAAGGTTCTGTGCAGAATCTTACCCATCCTTGGATTGCCAGCCTGTTAGTTTAATAACTCTGTTTGGGGGTCCATTTTCAGGCTCAAGCCATGTACTTTGGCTGCCAATGTTGATGTTGTTAAAGACAAGCTTTAACATGATGGACAGGAATAAAAGTATTCCCGGGACAAAATGGGCTAGCATGATATGCCATTTTTGAAGCTTGACCAAAATAGAAATACTGACCTCAGACCATGGGTAATTATATCAACAGTATCTGCCACATTAACACTGAGCAGAGCAGCATTCTTTAAATTCATAAGCACATTACATATCGTTAGAACATCCAGAGAGGTGTTAGAATTATGCCAAAACAGTGCAAGTTTCTTTAAGCATTTTTCTAATTATAATGACTACCATTGTAAATTTTAGAACTAACATGAATCTAGTGGTATTTGGCATGACACTCGAGATGGCTTCTTACTTTTAAATTCTAAATCTCCATCCAATAATTTGAATAGGATAAAGAGCATCAACACATTGTTCCAAATACCCATTTAAATCCTCTTGTATATTCAACACATTAGTAACCTTTTTTTCTTAATGATTAACAAAAGTAGCTGTCTTAACTTCTTGTGTCAAAGCAATTGTAGAAGCAGTGGTGCTAGCAATTGATGTAGTTAAAGCTGTTGTACCAGCAATAATCAAGTCTACTACCCTCTTGCTTCTGCTTAAAGCCTGACTTATTTCTTCCAGTACTTGCAAGCTTTTTTCAGAAGACCAAGGTTCTGTGATATTCAGGTCAATAAAACAAAAGCTAGTTAATAGATCTACCTAAATGACATGCTATATTTCAACACACCAACACAATTAGAAAGTGTGCAATGAATGCAACATACATTAAATACTGTAGAAGAAACAAAAGTAATTTTTACTTGCAAATTAAAAGAGCCTTAACACACGCAGTGTACCTAGTTTTATGTTGAGGTTCTTGATCTACTTGGAGTTGGGCTTTCTGCAAGGTGACAAATATGGATCTATTTTTATTTTTCTACATACAGATTGCCAGTTAAACCAGTACCATTTATTAAAGATGGTTTCTTTTTTCCATTGTATATTTTTGGCTTCTTTCTCAAAGACCAAGTGTTCCTACTTGTGTGGTTTTATTTCTGGGTCTTGAGTTCTATTCCATTGATCAATCTGTCTGTCTCTGTAGCAATACCAGGCAGTTTAAAATATTATAATAAGCCTTAAATAACACAAGAGCTGGGCAGATACCTACCTTCTATGTTTGTTAGAATGTATTTTCCTATCCATAACCATGAATTATTAATTACTACTTACTGTTTTTTACTTGGGCTGCCCTTAACTCCAATTGGCTAGCCCTCAGGGTGATGTTTATATGGCTCATCTGACACATGTAATCTTCTGCTTCTTCCTCTTGCACATTCTTATTCTCCTTGTGGTTCTCCTCTGACTCTAAACTTGGGGAACCTTAATTCCATCTGTATTTTCTGCTTAGCTATTGTCTATTGACAACTTTATTTGCCAATCAGAAATAACTTGGTTGCATGGTCACTTGAGTATACATGTAGATTCCAGGTCTTCCAGGCTGCACTTAGCATTACAATAGACAGCAAGACTAAATCTCAGCAAGGAGGAAATTAATTAATCCATTAAGAAAATTCAGGAAAAGACAAGGAAACAGTTGGAGCAAGTGAAAAAAATCCTTAAAGAAATCCTAGAAAAACCAAAGAATAGTTGAGAGAAATCAAAAAAACTGTCTTAAGACCTACAAAGTTAAATAGAATCAATTAAAAAAAAATAGAAATTGAATGAACTGTAGAAATGAACAATCTAGGTGTCTGAACTAGAACCACAATGCAAGCATCACTAAAAAGAGTATGAAAAAAAAGAAGAGAGAATCTCAGGTGTTGAAGATAGAATAGAAGAAATAGATAAAACAGTCAAAGAAAATGTTAAACCTGAAAGGTTCCTGACACAAAACCTTCAGGAAATCTGTGATACTATGAAAACAATAGAAGGTACTAGAAGGAAAACTCTAATCCAAGAAGGTTAACTACACCCAGAAAACCATAGGCAAAACAAAAAAAACAAAAACAAAAAACAAAAGCAAAAGCAAAAGAAGGAAATCAGGCACTCTCTTGCTCTCTCTCTCTCTCTCTCTCACACACACACACACACACACACACACACACACACACACACACACTCACATCACAGATACTACCACCACTACCACCACCAACATAACAGTAATTAACAATTATTGGACATTGATATTGATATCTCTCAATATCAATGGTCTCAATACCGTAATAAAAAGACACAGGCTAACAGAGTAGGAAACAAGATTTAATCTTCTTCTGCACACAAGAAACACACCCCAACCTCAAAAATCTAAACCTTAGATATTACCTAAGAATTAAGGGTTGTAAAGAGATTTTCTAAGAAAATCAACCCAAGAAGCAAACTGGTATAGCAATGTTTTTCTGCTAGGATGCAAACAACATAACTCTTGCACCTCAGGTTCCTAAAGGGTCATTGAGGAAGAATTCAAGACTTTAATCATAAGAGGATAGAAAGTTTGTTGTGAGATTGTGTCCCCTAGGAATGTAAAAATCTACATCTATAAAGTCTCACCAACATGACTGCCTAAGCATGAGTTGAATAGACATGATGGTAGCAATAAATATATTAAAGATGATGGGGAAAAGCAAGGAGACCTCAGTCCTACACAAAGTACTACGGCAATTTAGGAATGCTTAGAGAATAAGAAATAGTCTTTCCTAGGGATTATCTCACCAATTGATTACTAAATATCAAATGGTTATTACCATCTAAACATATATATGTATACATATATACATGTCCCATTATACAAACAAGTAGGTTTTATTTATATATTCAGGTATACATATATGTAAATATAGTTGTATATAACAAAAATCAATGAAAAAAGCCTTTACATTTGAAAGAGAACAAGGATAGATATGCAGGAGGCTTTGGATAAAGGAAAAGCAATGTGGCATTGTTGTAAGTATGTTACAGTCTCAAAACCAATAAAGAAAACTGAAACTGACAAAAATGAAAATATTAATAATTTCCTATTTCAAGAGAAATGTCTACAGCAGTGATTAGAGGATATATATATATATATATATATATATAATATATATATATTCAGTTCTTTGCACAGAAAACCAAGTAGCATCATTTCACAGACAAACATGATACTGAAATCCATGCCATTTGTCTCAGTAGATGCAGTGTCCACTTGTTTTTTGGTCAATGATTCATCAAGAATAAAAGCCTGCTTTGATGAGTCTTCCCAGAGCCCCCTTCACATCCTTGTTCCTCAGGCTATAGATGAAAGGGTTGAGCATGGGGGTGACCACAGTGTACATCACTGAGGCCACAGTGCTACCATGGGAAGAGTGGGTCACAGCAGAGCTAAGGTAAACACCAAGTGTTGTGCCATAGAATAAGCAGACCACACAGAGGTGAGATACACAAGTGGAAAAGGCTTTATATTTGCTTACAATTGAGGACATTTTTGATAAGGAGGAGACAATCCTGAAAGTAAGAGAAGAGGATGCCAGAAGCTGGAAACATACCCAGCAGGGCAGTAGACACATACACAATGATGTTATTGATGAAAATATCAGATCTGGCTACCTTAAGTATCTCAGTTAGTTCACAGAAGAAATGTGGGATTTCAGTGACTCTGGAGAAGTTTAGTTTCTTTATCAGTAAACATGAAGCAAAGAGTCTGTTAAAACTATAATCCATGACATCAGAACTAGGAGGCTGTTGAATTGAGAGTTCATAATGATTGTGTAATTTAGGGGGTGACAGATGGCCACAAAGCGGTCATATGCCATTATACCTAATAGAAGATTATCCATTCCAGCCAAAACCATAAAGAAATATGCCTGAGTGAGGCACTGTACATACGAAATATCTTTGCTCTGTGTCTGAATGTTTACCAGCATCTTCGGTACAATGGTAGAGGTAAAACAGATGTCTACAAAAGACAGGTTGGAGAGGAAGAAGTACATGGGAGTGTGGAGATGGGAATCAGAGCTGGAAGCCAGGATGATGAGCAGGTTCCCGAGGACTGTGACCAGGTACATGAACAAGAACATCCCAAAGATGAGGCGCTGCAGTCGTGGATCATCTGAGAGACCGAGCAGGAGGAATTGCAATACTTCTGTACAGTTTTCTCCATCCATGACAGAGGTTTTCTCCTTTATAAAGAAGCAAAGTTCAGCAAATATCCAGAGGGACCTCAGGACATCATCACTTTACACTTCCATAAATTTTTGCCCCTCTAGTTTCCTCCCCTCATTTTTTCATTTATTCAAGATTTAGTTCATTTAACTATTAAATGTTCATAACATTTTAACCTTTCATTAAATGTAGGAGAAATATCTCATGCTTTTGCATTGCAGAACCTATATGAATTCCTACTTAATTTGTGGTTATAAGCTTGTTTTATTTTTCATATAACTATTGTATAATAATGAAAAGGTAGTTCATGAACATCCTGAAAATACTCATACTTTCTCTATTTCTATGAAGTCTAAAATAGTAATGAAATATAAATTTATGCTCTTATTCCAGTGGTTCTTAAACTTTTTAATGCTGTGACTATTTAATATAGTTCCTTTGGTTGTTGTGATCCACCAACCATAAATTTATTCCATTACTATTTTATAACTGTAATTTTGCTACAATTATGGACATAATGTAAATTTCTGTCATGCAGGATATCTGATGTGTGACTCCCAGAGGGGTCACGATTATAATTGAGGTCACCATCTTCAGCTCAGAGTACTCCTTTTTCATCTAAATATTGGTTTTATATTTTTATGAGGCTTAAATGCTGTTACATGCATTAGGCATCATTAGAGAGGTGTTTAATTATTGTTAGTATTATTGTTTTTCATAATGATTTTGGATAGTCTCAAATATCAGCATAATGATTGTCTTAGAAGCTGAATTCTTTACTAAAATTTTGAAACATTATTTTAGTTTTACCTCTTGTAATGTATGTGATACTTGGAAAGTATCTTAAGCTGTTTGAGCTACAAACACTTGACCTCTTTATTAGGAGCAGTAGCAAGATGTAGGAGAATTGGAAAGATAAATCAAGAAAGTTGTGATACAGTTATCCAACTCTTGTTTCTGTGATATACACTTGGCATTTCATAAGTAAAGTGTTATTCTGAACTTGATAATAGTTGTTTTATGGTATATGTCATTTTAAAATGTTAATCCATCCAATGTGGGTTACTAGTTAACACCCACCCACACAGAAAAACACACAGGCACAGACACACACAGATACACACATATAACCACACACCCACACACCCACACAAGTCTGTTATATCTTTAGTTTACGCCAGAATTTTCTAATCAGTGAATGTATCTATGGCTTTTTATTAGATAATGCCAGATATATTCTGCCTAGACAAATAATATAATTTGTTTTAAATGTTAAATAGCACAAAATATACCACAGCACTGTTAAAAGGAAATCAAATGTGTATGTAAGAATTTGTGCCCAAGCACACAGTATCCTGATTGGACATGGAATCAGCAGTTAATGAATAATGTAATGTGTTTGATATATTTGATTAACATAATAAAGGCTCCCATAAGGAAGAATATTAAAAATATTAAGCTAAAATATGATTATTGAAAGTAACGCTTCAAGCTTTTCATGAGAAAAAAAAATCAACATTGTTTATGTAAATCTTAATCAAGTCTGAAACTGTCATTTAATGGTAACTTATTGTGAGAAAATTGATGAGAAAGTCTTCTTTGAATTAGAAGTATTTTAGGAGGGGTGAAATAGTAAGTAATTAATAATCAGAAGATGCAGAGAAGGAATGCTATATACAGAAAGAACAGAATGCCCATTCTGTTAATTATTATATGTTGTATATGAGGGTGATCTGACTTAGGACTATCATGAGAAGTCACTGGATGTAGAAAATAGATAGTGATGGTCAGATAGGACAGTGTGTTGGGAAACTTCTCTATTCCTCTTTAATTTCTCTTTTATGTGCTATTTGTAGGTCTGAAAGTATGATTATTCCGTCTCAACATTTGTATTTCCAAAGACTTATATGGGTCTTGTCATACTGTAAGTGCCAAACAAATACAAGCATTAAAGATATATTAAAGATTTTGAACCATATGTACGTAACAGAAGGAGAATTTAAATCTTTTACACTCTCAAAAACATATAACTTAATAGTGTATTTAAAGGCATATACTCATGTTTTATTTAACAAATGAACAAGTGATACTAATTATGAGAATATAAGACTAGTTAACATAATGAGGCTGGTAAACATAATTCACTATAGTAGTGAGTGAGAATAAATCATACCTATAATTACAACAAGAATGTAATTGAGAAAAATGAAAAGCAATTTTGTTTGCTGCTAAGGTTAAACATATCAGTAAGGCACATGAAGGACAATTTTCCAATCTAATAAGTAATGCCTGATTTCAAACCACAGTCAAGAAGAAATTAAAACACTAGAATATGTGTGAACTCAATGACTTGTTGATTCAGTCTTTTCCAACTTCAATCACATGCTAATGTTAAATTCATTGAAAGGGATTGCCAATATGAAAAAGAACAGATTACATTGAGTGTTGAGCCTCTTAAATAATTACATTATTAGCAGTGTTACTTGGGGCATAATGCTGCAGCAACCAATTAGAAAATTCCAGTGAAATACTTAAATAATATAAGATACAATTCAATAAAAGAATAATAAAGCAGACAACACCATGTACATAACAAAGTTGCTAATGAGTAAATAAGTGGATGCAAGAAATCTATTGTGTGACTCCAATACATAAGAAAAAGTGAAGAAGATTTGGAGACCATGCAGGAAATAATATCTCAATCTCAAGGTCTTCGGAAAAAGGCAGAATCACATTTAAAGAATGGAATTTGTGGAAACAAAAGAACCTTCAAAGTACAGGCACATCACCTTCAGAGACCAAGTGATTCTGGTGTATTGTCCTTGTCCTAGAAAGAAAGGCCAGTACTCACTTTCTCTGCCTATTTCTCTAATCCATGTGTCTTCACCAGAATACAAAGACCCTCAAAGATATCTATCACATCTTCATTGTGTGTCCCCAGAAATCTCACATGGTTTTACACAGTCCGGTTTTCAATAATTATAGTTAAGGAACAACAACAAGACTGTGTTTAAAGTTTCCAGTTCTTAATGTCTTAATTATCAGAGCTCCTCATTAAAAAATTGTTCTATCTTTCCAGGGACTAATTACCTTTGCTCCCCTGAGACACAAGTATGATTGTGGAGAGTAATTTTTAGGTACTTTTTTGTCTGTATATGTATTGACTGGGAAAGCTGAACTTATTTCTTGTAAATGGAAAGTATTTCATTTTATCTTTAATTTACAAGAATGTTCCCAGGAAAACATTAATTTCTATGAGGAATAAATCTCAGAGATAAACTCTATTTGTTATCTTCCTTGAACAATCTTTAGAGATTTAGTGGACTATTTATTTTCCACAATGTGATGGAGGAAAATAATTCCTTAAATTTCTTGTTTTATCTCATTTAGAAATTTGCATACTAATCTGTTTTTTATTAATTTATTTATTTTTGACAGTTTTGTGAATGTATTTTAATGTATTCTTACCATTCTCATTCCAACCTCTTTCTTTATTTTGTTTTGGAAAATATAATATTTTTACCTTCCTTGTCTTCCCTCCAAACTTTTCAATACACCCCTTTCCACACTTCAAATGCATGGCCACTTTTCTTACTATTTGTTGTTATGTGCATATATGTACATGTATAAAAACATATTACTAAATATAATCTCCTCACTTTGTAGAATGTTACTTGTATGCTTGTTTCCAGAGCTGACCATTTGTATTGGATAATCAATTTTTGTACTAGTCCTTGGAGAAGAATATTTTTTTTCCAATTTCAGCAATACTTAGTATCCTGTCGTTCTTTGTGTGGAGTTGAAGGTCCTTGAACTTTTCCCCAGTCAGTTTGTCATGTCTATTGACCTTGTTCAGCTCATACTTGAATAGTCATATTGATGAAACTACAGATGTAGGTTCTGAGATGACTAGGAAACAAGTTTCATTTTGAAATTCCTGATCTTCTGTCTCTTACAATATTTTTTCTCGCTCTCTGTAGTGTACCCTGAGTCTTATGTACAAGAGTTGTATTTTTAAAAATGTAGTCACTGAATTTGTGCTCCACAACTCTGAATTTAGATTTGTTATGGTTTTATATAGTGATTTTTGTCTGTCATGAAGTGAAGTTAACATATGAAGTAAGGATTAGATTTATCTGGGGGCATAAAGATCAATGCTTATAGAAATCTGTTAGAAGTTATGTTGGCTCAGTAAAGTAGTGGTTGTAGGTTCTCCTGCAAGATTTAAGACTTCATTAGCACTGAGTAGTTACCTAGGTTTCTAATACAAAGGCATAGTTTTCTACTTGTTGAGTGAGTCTTAAGTACAATTAGAGAGCTGTTGCTCACCAGAAAGCAATATGTGCCACATTTGCAACTTTAGGGTTATTTTGTCATGATGGTCATTAATATGGTTCATATGTGTCATAGCTGGGTAGAACTGTTGGTTGTTTCCCTCCACTAGAAGTTTGTCTGTTGTTTTCTGGCACCACCAAAGCTAGTCCTAAGGAAGGGGTCATTGAAGTCAATTCCAGTTTTGAGATTTCTGGATCCTGTTTATGAAGTGCATTGTGTCCCCTGAATACCCTACAGCATTTGTTGTCAGTTTTTTGTTGTTGTTGACCTTTTCAATTCTGAATAAGATGAGATGAAATATCAAAGTTGTTTTGATTTGCATTTTGGTAATTGCTAATAGAAGTAAATATTTTTGGTATTGTCTAAGGTTTTTACTGCTGTGAACAGACACCGTGACCAAGGCAAGTCTTATAGAGATCAACATTTAATTTGGGCTGGCTTACAGGTTCAGAGGTTCAGTCAAGTATCAAAGCAGGAGCTTTTCAAAGTCTAGGCAGGCATGATACAGGAGGAGCTGAGAGTTCTACACCTTCATCTGGAGGCTGCTAGGAGTAGACTAGCTTTCAGGCAGCTTGGATGAGAGTCTTAAAGCCTACAGCCACAGTAACACACTTACTCCAACAAGGCCACACCTCCTAATAATGCCACTCCCTGGCTGAAGCATATAGAAACCATCACATTGCACTCCCTGGCCCCCAACAGGTTTGTTTGAACATATGAGTCTATGGAGGCCATACCTAAACATAGCATAACACAAAAATACATTTAGTCCAACTTCCAGAGTCCCCATAGTCTATAGCAGTCTCAACAATATTAAAATCCAAAGTTCAAGATATTTTTTTGAGATTCATCCAGTCACTTAACTGTAGTCCATAAAGCAAGACCAGCTGCATCTCCATGCCTGATGTCCAAGCTGTCTTCAGATCTTACGTTTCTTTTTTTAACCTTTGCTGACTGCAATAAACTTCTTTGTACTGGGCCAGTTCCACTCCCTGTTAGCAACTTTCCTCAGCAGATAGACCATGATTCTGGCATCTCGAACATTTTGGGGTCTCCAAGGCAACTTCCGTTTTACAGCTTGTTTCAATGTCTGGGATCCACACATAATCTTCTGGGCTCCTCCAAAGGGCTGGTGTCACTTCTCAAGCTTTGGTTTCTGTAGCACTCTAAGCTCAAGTTGATACATTCCACTGCTGCTACTGCTCTTGGTGACCATCCCATGGTACTGGCATCTCCAATACACTGAGGTTTTCTACTGCCACTATGCTTCACCAATAGCCACTCATAGGCTCTCTTCATAGTACCAAGCCTCAAATCCTTTGCATGACCCCTTCATTCCTGGGCTGTCAACTGCAACTGAGGCTGCACCTTCACCAATGGCCTTCTATGACTTCTCAAAGTACCAAGTCTCAGCTGCTTTTCATGACCCTTTCATGCCTTCAAAAGCAGTACTCCCTGGGTGACTCTTACATATTACCAAGTACAGCTACAGCACAAGGTACAACCTTGGCTATCTCTGGAACACATGTTCTTTGTGCTCTCAGAAAACACTTCCCAGAAGATTTCACCTCAGTGACGCTTGTCTTTTCTTAATCACCACTAATTTCTTAGCTCCAGCTAACCAGCATCAATTGTCCCAGTAGTCTTCTTCTCCTCTTGACTCTAAAGCCACAGACATATGGCAGAAGCTGCAGAGTTCTGCTGCTTGCAAGAACTGGAACATGGCCCCCTTGTTCTATTATATTATTACTATCTTCCTCTTTTCTAACTCCTTCAACTACTTAAGCTTGGCTGTTTTGGATCTTGTTCTGTAGATTGACCTTGAACTCAGAGATTTCCATGCCTGTCTCCTGGGATTAAAAGTGTGTACCACCATGCCTGAATCTAAGCTCTTCTTTACCCAGAAATTGCTGTCTCAGGCTGGCCTTGAACTCATGCCTGGATCTAAATTTATCTGGGTAGAATCTTGCCCCAAGGTCACCCTTCCTTTAATTCAATTTAATATCCTTGAACATAGGATTCAGCTCCATTTCACTTCCTGATGCCCTTTAATACTCACACCAAATATTTTGTATTTTTCCTTTGTAAGCTTGCTATGCTTGTTTAAAACACTCTTCATGAGACTTAACCAGAAAACAAAGTCTATGATGGGTGTTTGTGAGACTTCCTCTGTCAGTGCAATTAAATTGAGTCTCTTTACCTTAGGCTCAGGTAGATGCTTCAGAGAAGGGCAAAAGGCAGCCACATTGTTTACCAAATTAGTACAAAACAGTCTCTAGTCCCCATATTGAAATTCTCCACTGAAACCTCTTGGGCCAGGTCCACACAATTCAAATCATTCTCAGTAACAAAGTTAAGGTTTTAGGTGGTACACACCTTTAATCCCAAGAGAGAAAGCCAAGCAGATCTCTGAGTTCAAGGCCAGCCTGAGACAGAGCAAGGAGTTAGTAGGGCAGCCCATTAAGCCCCATTTAAAGCATTCCACTGCTTTCCTATCCAAAGTCCACAAATCCACATTCTTCCAAAAAAAAAAAAAACATGGTCAGGCCTATAATATCAATATCCCACTCCTAGTACCAACTTCTTAGTTAGGGTTTTACTGCTGTGAACATACATCATGACAAAGGCAAGTCCTATAAAGAACATTTAATTGGGGCTGGCTTACAGGTTCAGAGGTTCAGTCAATTTTCAAGGCAGGAGCATGGCAGCATCCAGGCAGGCATGATACAGGAGGAGTTGAGTTCTACATCTTCATCTAGAGGATGTTAGGAGGAGACTAACTTCCAGGCAGCTTGGGTGAGAGTCTTAAAGCCTACAGCCACAGTGACACACCTACTCCAACAAGGCCACACGTCCTAATAATGCCACTCCTTGGCTCAAGCAAATACAAATCAACAGAGTTATATTTATTAGCCCCATTTCCCTCTTCTTTTCAGAACTCTCTATTCAGATTCCAGAGCCAATTTTTTTTTTGGAATAGGTCATTTGGCTTATTTTTTTTTTACTTCTATTTTTGTTCTTTGCATAATCTGGATATTAATTCTCTGTCAGATGTACACCTCTCAAAGACTCTATCTATGAATATAGTAGAGCACATCTTCTTGTAATTGGACATCTTTTGGGTATATGCCCAGAAGCCATATAGATGGGTCTTCAAGTCGAACTATTTCCAATTTTCTGAGAAACTGCTAGATTGATTTTCAGAGTGGTTGTACCAGTTTGGAATCCCACCAGCAATAGAGTGTTCTGCTTTATCCACATCCTTGATGCACTGTTGCTTGTGTTTTTGATCTTAGCTATTCTGATTGGTGTAAGATGGAGTCCCAGGGTCATTTTTATTTGCGTTTCCCTGATGATTAAGGATATTGAACATTTCTTTGAGTGTTTCTTGGCCATTTGAGATTCTTCTGTTGAGAATTTTTGTTTAGCTCTGAACCCTCTTCCCTTTTTAAACTGGGTTATTTGATTTGTTGGAGTCTAAGTTCTTGAGTTCTTTATATATTTTGGATATAAACCCTCTGTCAGATGTAGGGTTAGTGAAAATCTTACCACAATCTATAGGCTGTCATTTTGTCCTGTTGACAGTTTTTTCACCTTACTGAACCTTTTCAGTTATATTGGATGGAGATCAGGTATTCTTAAGGAAGAATTGGGGGAAGGATTGAAGGGGATAGGAACTCAACAGGGAGATCAACAGAGTCAACTAACCTGGACCCCTGCAGCTCTCAGAGACTGACAGAGGTTCCTGGTACATATGTAGCAAATGTTCAGCTCAGTCTCCACATGGGTCCCCCAACAACTGGAAGTAAGGTTGTCCCTAAATCTGTTACCTGTCTGTGGAATCAGTTCCCCAACAGGGATGCTTTGTCTGGCCTCAGTGGGAGGGGATGTGTCCATCCTGCAGAGGCTTGACCTGCCAGGTTAGGGGAATACCCAGGAGGAGCCACTCTATCATAAGAGGAGGAGGCGTGAGAGGGACTCTGTAAGGGGACCAGGAGGGGACAGCATTTGAGATATAAATAAATAAATAAATAAATAAATAAATAAATAAATAAAATCTAATTCTATGGGCTTCCTCTTCACACGGCTGATTGTTTCTTTAGCTGTACACTCTTTTAGTTTTCTGAAGTCTCCATTCTCAATTCTTGGCCTTATTTCTTTGGGCAAATGGCATTCTATTCAGTAAGTCCTCCCCTATGCTTATTTCATGTGGGTACTGCCTAGGTTTTCCTCTAGCAATTTCAGTGATGCAGGTTTTACACTTAGATTTTTCATCAATTCAGAGTTTGTTTTGTGCAAAGTGATTGACACAGGTCTAATTTCTGTTCTGCATATAGAAATTCAAGTTTCGTAGCACCATTTGTTGAAGATGCTTTCTTTCCAAGTTATGTTTTAGTTGTCTTTGTAAAATGTTGTCAGTGAAGTTACATGTGTTGGGCCATAGAAGGGCTGTCATTGGCCTGGAAACCCTGAGATTGCAGGTTAGTGAAATCTTACCACAATCTATAGGCTGTCATTTTGTCCTGTTGACAGTTTTTTCACCTTACTGAACCTTTTCAGTTATATTGGATGGAGATCAGGTATTCTTAAGGAAGAATTGGGGGAAGGATTGAAGGGGATAGGAACTCAACAGGGAGATCAACAGAGTCAACTAACCTGGACCCCTGCAGCTCTCAGAGACTGACAGAGGTTCCTGGTACATATGTAGCAAATGTTCTCTCTCCAATGTGGTCCCTGAACAAGCGGAAGTACAGGTTGGCCCATAAAGCTGTTACCTGCTCTGGAATATCCCAACATGGATGCTTGCAGGTGTGGCCACGCCCCCAAAAGCCAGGCCCCAGACCCGCCCTCTCCATTTCACCTGTGCCCTTAAGTCAAGTAAGACACGGGTAAGGGGCGTGCCTAAGAGCCCTCTGCCTTGAGATTTGCATATTAATGAGGCTGGGGGATGTAGGTAATTAAGTTTTCCCCTCCCTAACTCCTCCCCTTGATACTCCCCAATATAAGGAAACCCCTCCTGGCTTTTGGGGGGAGCGCAGCAGATTCACCATTCTTGTCAATAAAATTACTTCATGGAAACTCAATTCCACGTGTCTACGTGGGTCTACTTCTACTCTGCGACCGACCACCTCGACCATGTGGGAACTACAGCGTCCAGGGCGGGAAGTGCTCCGGACCCGGGCCTCCGCTTCAGCCCGCTCCGCCTCTGCTGCCTTGTCGGCTGCGGGCTTGAATACCGAGCATGAGACCCCCGCCCCAGTCACGGGCCACCTCAGCCACCACTCAGGAGGCTTTGGGGCCCCGGGCACCCGCCTGTGTTTTGTTTCCTACATACATGTGGTTTTGCTTGTTTGTTTTTTGGTTCTTCAGTTTTGTTTCTTTGACCTACTTGTCTGTTTTTGTTTTAGTTCTATGTGGTTTTTATCACTACAACTCTGCAATGTATCTTAAGATTTGGAATAGGTATCTACCCATTCTTTTTTGCCTAGGATTGTTTTAGCTATCCTTTTTCTTTTGTCACTTAATATGAATTTTAGGATGGTTTCATTACTTCTGTGAAAAAGAAGATGGGGATTTTGATTGAGGTTGCATGAATCTGAAAATTGCTTGGGAAGAATGGTTATGTTCAAAATGTTTATTTTAGCAGTGTATGACCATCAGATGTATTTTCATTTTCTGGTGTCTTTATCTCTTTGTATGGAGATTTAAAGTTTTCATTGTAGAGTTACACCTCTACCTTGTTTAGATTTGTTACTAGACATTTTATTTTCTTTGAGGTTATTGTGAATGGTGTGTGTCTATGATGTCAATCTCTGTGTGTTTGTTAGTGGTATAGTGGGAAGCTATTGATTTGTGCATGGTGATTTTGTGTCCTGCTATAATGCTGAAGTTTTCTTTTTTTTAAAAATCATTTCTTGAAGTTTTTGAGATAAAATTTTGAGAATTTATTTATTATTACCATTATTATTATTTTACTTATTCACTTTATATCCCATTCACTGACCCCCTCCTGGTCATCCCTCCAACAAAACTTGCCTCTCTCCCTTCTACTTCTCCTCTGCGTGGGTGGGATGTCCCCTGGGTATCCCTCCAACCTCATACATCAAGATTCTGTGAAGCTAGGTACATCCTCTTTCACTGATGCCAAACAAGGCAGCCCAGCTAGAAGAACATATCTCACGTACAAGCAACAGCTTTTGGGATAGCCCCTGCTCTGATTGTTCAATCGTGAAGACTAAGCTGCATATCTGCTACATATGCGCTGTGGAGTTCCTATTCCCCTTGCCTTCCTCCTATTCTTCCATAAGAGTCTCCAAGCTCCATCCACTACTTGGCTGTGGGTGTCTGCATCTGTCTGAGTCAGCTGCTGAGTGGCACCTCCTAAATGAGAGCCATGCTAGGTTTTTGTCTGCAAGCATAACAGAGTATCATTAATAGTGTCAGGTATTGGTCCTTGCCCATTGGATGGGTCTCAAGTTGGGCCATTTATATGCTGGAAATCTGAAACTGATGGAACTGAGGAGGTAGACAGCATCTCCAGGACTAGACAGAGACCTGGGATAAGGGACATGATTGAGAATCAATGAAGTTGATGGCTCACAACATCGGGCATATAGATCCTGAAGAGGTCACCTCCTGTAGCCAGGCAGAAACCCCAGTGGCTCAATAGAGATACCAATGTACCCACAAAACTTTCAATCCCAAATTTGTCCTGTCTTTAAGTAATGCATGCACAGGGGAGGGAACAGAGACTGAGGAAATGGCCAATCAATGATTGGTCCAAGTTGAGACCCATCACATGGGCAAGCACCAGTCCCTAACCCTATTAATGACACTCTGTTATGCTTGCAGACAGGAGCATGTTGTTCTCTCAGAGGCTCCAGCCAGCATCTGACTCAGACAGATACAGACACCCACAGCCAAAAATTGGATGGAACATGGGGACTCTTCTGGAAAAATAGGAGAAAGGATTGTGGGCCAAGAAGAAAATATTGACTCCACAGGAAGACCAACAGAGTCAACTAATCTGGATCCTTGAGGCTCTCAGAGTCTGAACCACCAACCAAAGAACACATATGGGTTGGACTTAGGCCTCCCTGCACATATGTAACAGACATGCAGCTTGGTCTTCATGTGGTTCCTGAACAACTGGAACTGGGCTATCCCAAAAGCTGTTGCCTGTCTGTGGGATATGTTCTTCTAGCTGGGCTGCCTTATCTGACCTCAGTGTGAGAGGATGCTCCTAGCCTTGCAGAGACTTGAAGTGCCAGGTGACCCCCATCTTCTCAGAGGATAAAGGGATGGGGAAAGGCTGATGGGATGAGGGAGGGGATGACTTAGAGGGGAGCAGTGAGTGCATTGTAAAGTAAATGAATACAAAAATAAAATTAAATTTAAAAAATGAAATATTTTCTGGACCTTAGAGCTGGGACACTACTTCATTCTATTCTATTCTTAGGTTATGTATTTTCATGGTATTCCAGATTTCCTGAATGTTTTGTGTCAGGAAATTTTTTGATTTAACATCTTCTTTGACTGATATATCAATTCTTCTTTTGTATAGTCTACCCCTGAGATTATGTCCTTCATCTTCTTTATTGCGTTGGTGATGCTTTCATCTCTTGTTCCTGTTCTCTTTCCAAGGTTTTCCATTTCCAGGATTTCCTCAGTTTGTGTTTTCTTTATTGCTCCTATTTCTACTTTCAGGTATTGCAGTTTTATTTATTTCCCTCACCTGTTTAACTATGTTTTCCTTTATGTCTTAAAGGAATTTACTTGTTTTCTCTTTAAGGACCTCTACCTGCTTGACTGTATATTTCTGTATTCCTTTAAGGAATTTATACTTTTCCTCTTTGAAGGCCCCTATCATTTTGGAAAATTGTATTTAAGGTCATTTTCTTGTGCTTTGGCTGTGTTAGGATATCTAGAGCTTGCTGTAGTAGGGTAGCTGTACTCTGAAGATGTCATATTGTCCTGCCTTTTTGTTGATTGTGTTCTTTTGATGGCCTTTATGTGGATGCCTTTGGTCCCTGGATATTCCTGTTGTAGTAGGTATTGGAAGGGTAGTTACCCTTGACTGTCCTGGTAGGGCAGACATCTGATGTGGATCCTTGGGCTGTATGGTTCTGGACATGCAGTTCTGTAGGTTTCAGGAGCCTCATGTCCAATGAAGGTGTAAGAGAGGCAGCTGGAGAATGGAGCTCTCCCTGGAATAGTGGGATTCCTAGGAGAGCTTGGCATGCTCAGAGGACTCAGCAAGTATGTAAGATGTGTGGGGGAAAAGAAACTTACCTGTGTGTTTCAGCCTCAGTAGGTTTGTCAACGGTGGGAGGAGAGGTATCAGGAGAATGGAGGTCCCTTTGGGATGCCGGGCTCTGGGCAGCTCAGCTTGCTCCAGAGTACTCAAGCAAGCAGGGGATTTCTAATTTATAGTATCATACCATCTTCATATAGTGATATTTTGACTTCTTTCCTTATTTTTATCCTTTTAATATTCTTCTCTTGCTTTATTGCTCAGTTAGAACTTTGAGTACATTACTGAAAAAGAGTAAGGATAGCGCATATCTCTGTCTCATTTCTGAAGGTTGCTTCATGCTTTTCTCCTTTTAGAATGATGTTGGCTGTGAGTTTCCCGTATATCATTTTTATTGTGTTGAAGGAAGTTAACTCTAGTATTATCTTCTCTAGGAGTTATCATAAATGCATGTCAAATTTTGTAAATGTTTTTTCATCTGTTGGGATGATCATTTGATTTTTGTCTGTAAGTTATATGTTCATTCATGTGGTTTATTCCCTTTATTGACTTCCATATGTTGAACCATCCCAGCATTTTTGGGATAAACACAACTTGGCCATGTTCAATAATCTTTTTTTTATGCACGCCTGCTTTTTGTCTGTAGATATTCTTTTGAACATTTGAGTCTATGCTCTTTAAAGATTTTATCCTATAGAATTCTTTTTTGTGTTGTATCTTTGCCTGGTTTAGGTATGAGAGGAATACTGGCTTTGCAAAACAAGTTAGTGATTGCTTCTTCTGTGTATATTTTTGAATAGTTTAAGAAGAACTGACTGAAGATATTATTTAATATCTAGGAGAAATCTGCTGTGAACCCATTTTGTGTGGGTATTTATATTTGCAGCTGGAAGGTTTTCCATTGCTATTTCAGTCTCATTTGTCATAGGTTTGTTTGTGTTTTTGACTTCTTGGTTTTCGTAGTTTCACTAAATATAAAACTACAGCCATTTATTTTAGGTTTTATAGACTAATGGAAGACAGATTTTAAAAATGTTTTCATAAAATATTCTGAATTTCCTTAGTATCTGTTGTAATACTTTCTTATTCATTTCTCATTCTATTAATTTGCATCAACTCTTCCTATTGGTTAATTGAGCCAAGGATCTACCAAGCTTATTCACTTTCTTAAAGAACCAGCTCTTAGATTCATTGATTCTTTTATATTATTCTCTATTTTTTTCTCTTTCATTAATTTCTGTTCTGATTTTTTCTCACTATTGACTGGATTTGGATTTGTTTTATTCTGTTTTTTTTTTTTAATATTTTGAGTTGCAACTGTAAGTAAATTATTTATTCTCTTTCTTATTTTTAAGACATAGGTATTTGGAGCTATAAAATTCCCTTTTAGGATTGTTTTCAATGTTTTGCAGAGGTTTCGTTGTGTTGTGCTTTCATTTTTATTTAGTTCCATGAAGATTTTTTAAAAATTTCTCTGTTGATTTCTTTTTTAACCTAGTCATCATTTAGCAATGAGTTGTTTAATTTCAGAAGTTTGCATAAAAGACATAATTTTAGTCTTTCTAAATTCATAAAGATTTATTTTATATCCAAGGATGTGGCCTATTTTAGCTTCCATGTGCTGCTAAGCAAAATGTGTATTCATTTATGTTTGGATAGGAAATTCTGTAGATATCTGTTCAGTCAGTTGGATATGTGACCTTAATTTTGATGTTTCTCTAGTTATGTTCTGTTCAGGTTACCTTTCTATTTGAGAAACTGGTGTATTGAAATAACCTAGTATTAATAGATTGACATTAATATTTGTATTTAAATCCAGTAATAGATTTTACTTGCTTATTTTTTTGTATGAAATTTGGCACCATGAAGTTTGGTATGTATGTTAAGGATAATAATGGTTTCTTGGTTAGTGGTTTCCCTTATTAGAATGAAGAATTCCCTTTTATCTCTTATGATTAGTATTAGTTTGAAGTCTATTTTGTCTGATTTTACGATATTGATGTCTGCTTGCTTTTATACACCACTTGATTGGCATAGTTTGTCCATTTTTACATTTAAGATAATGTTTATCTTTAAAGCTAAGATGTGTTTCTTAGAGGCAACAGATGGATTTTGTTTTCTGATTTATCCAGTCACTTTCTTCTTTTTAATAGTAGAAATGAAGTCATTGATATTTAATATTACCATTGAAATGTGTGCAGTAGTTGTCTTTATTGTATTATTAATTTTGGTGGTGTTTTTAGTGATATAGACATTTAAAGCAAAATATTAACAGTCTTTCTACAAAGAAAGATTTTGCCTGTGGGCATGTCTTGCCACCTTAATGATTATTGTAGATTTCATAGTATACAATGGAGTAAGATTTATGATTACTTTTCTAATAATATTCACAGCATCTGTTAGCACTATGGCATGAAAGTTAATCATGTCATCATTAGCTTTTCTATGAGTCACAAAACATTCTCTATGTCTTTTTTTTGTGACTCAAGTATATAGTATTTTAGGAATATAATTTTACTATGAAGTTCTTGAGGTTAACTGTGGTAGTTTGAATATGCTTGGCCCAGGGCATGGCACTATTTAGCCATGTTGGAGTAGGTATGGCCTGTTGAAGGAAGCGTGTCACTGTCGGGGTGGCATTTGAGAGCTTTCTCTTAGCTGCCTGAGGATTTTAGTCTTCTCCTGTTTGCCTTCAGAACAAAATATTCAATTCTCAGCTCCTTCTGTGCCATGTCTGCATGGGTGCTGCCATGCTCCTGCCTTGGTGATAATGGACTGAAACTCTAGACCTGTAGGCCAACCCCAATTAAATATTGTTTTTATAAGATTTGCCTTTGTCATGGTGTCTGTTCACAGCAGTAAAACTCTAACTAAGAACGTAATCAAGAACATTGTAAACAACTTGCAATGCATGGAGAGGGGTTCTTGGAATCTCAGTGGTCAACAAATACAAAAAAAATGGTAACTGATACCTGGATCTAGAATTTTTTTTTTTTTTTTTTTTTTTTTAGATTATGTTGTCTAGTAGTAACATTGTAGCCTTGTTATTGAGTTACCATTTAAATATCTAAATTTCCCCTCTTCCTTCTGTGTGTATATTTTTGGAAGTGTATACAGTAGTAGGTTTACATATGGCTTTTCAAGAGGTTTTTAGTGTTAGTCATTTTTCTCTGTATTTCCTCTTTTACTTTGGTCTCCAATCCTCCATTCTGTATAACCCTTCCAGTTTTGTTATTCTTATTTATACCATTATATAACTGGGTTCTAGCCTCCCTCCCTTGAAGCCACTTACAAAACTCATTATTTATTTTCTGAAGTCTGTGTATATTCTAAACAAAATACACATATCTAAAGTCTAAAATTTAAGATCTACAAATGAAGAAAACATGCAACATTTGTTATTTCTGGGCCTGTTTTCCTCACTCATCATGATTGTTTCACACTCTATCCATTTACCTGTGAATTCCTTTTTTTCTTCTCTACTTTTATTATTTTATTTATTTACATTCCAGTCATTGCGCCCCTTCCGTAGTTCCCCATCCCATTTCTCCTCCCCCTTGCCTCTGAGAGGGTGCTCCCTCTACCAGGCCTCCCCCTTACCTGGGCCTCAAGTATCTCAAGGGTTAACTGCATCTTCTCCCACTGAGGCCAGATCAGGCAGACCTCTGCCACATATGAGCCAGGGGCCTCAGACTTGCCCAGGAATGCTCCTGGTTGGTGGCTCAGTCTCTAGGAGCTCCCTGGGTTCTGGGAAAGTTGAGACTTCTGGCCTTTTTGTGGGGTTTCTCTCCCCTTCTGCTTCTTTAATTCTTCTCTTAAATCAACCATAGGTTTCCCCAACTTCAGTTCAATGGTTGGGTGTAAGTATCTGCTTCTGTCTCAGTCAGCTGCTAGTAGGGACTCTCAAAGGACTGCCATGCCTGGCTCCCATTTGTAAGCACATCATGGCATCAGTAATAGGGTCAGGCCTTGATGCCCTGCCATGAGATGGATCCCAATTTGGGCCAGTCATTGGACTGCCTTTCCTTCAGTTTCCGCTCCATTTTTTTCACTTCCTTTCTTTTAGACAGGAACAGTTGTGGGTCAGAAATTTTGACTGTGGGTTAGTAACCCCACTTGAGGCCTTGTGTTCACCTCACTGGAGGTGAACTCTTGGAGTTACCTCTCCCCAGTGTTGGGCATTTTGACTAAGGTCACCCCCATTGAGCCCTTAGAGTTTCTCACTTCCCAGGTCTCTGGTAATTTCTAGGGACACTCCCCACTTCCCAACCCCACCCTCTGGTGCTTATCTCCATTTACTCTCTTGTACCTCAAGGCTTCTCTCATGTTCCCCCAAACCCAATACCTGATTTTGTTTCCCTTTCCATCCTCTCTGCCACCCAGGTCCTTCAATCCCTCTGCCTTCCATGATTATTTCCTTCCCTCTTCTAAGTAGAATTGAAACATCCTCACTTGGGCTTTTCTGTGTTACACTTATTAGTCTGTAGGTTGTAATCTTAGGTATTCTGTACTTTTTGGCTAATATACACTAATCAGTGAGTGCATACGATGTATGTGATTTTGGGTCAGAGTTATCTCACTCAGGATGTTTTCTAGTTCCATTCATTTGTCTGCAAAATTCACGATGTCTTCATTTTAGTAGCAGAAAGGTATTCCATTGTGTAAATGAACCACATTTTCTGTACCCATTCTGGGTTGTTTCTAGTTTCTGGCTATTACAAATAAGGCCGCTATGAACATAGCAGAGCACATGTCCTTGTGGTATGGTGGGGCATTTTTTGGGTATATGCCCAAGATTAGGTAAATATATTTCCAATTTTCTGAGAAACCATCAGATTGATTTTCAGAGTGGTTGTACCAGCTTGCAATCCCACTAGTAATGGAGGAGTGTTCCTCTTTCTACACATCCTCACCAGGAAGTGCTGTAACGTGAGATTTTGATCTTGGCCACTCTGATTGGTATAAGGTAAAATTTGAGGGTCCTTTTGATTTGCATTTCTCTGATGAATAAAGACTTTGAACATTTCTTTAAGTGCTTCTAGGCCATTTGAGATTCTTCTGTTGTGAATGCTCTGTTTAGCTCTGTACCCCACTTTAAATTGGGTTATTTGATTTTTTTGGAGGTTAACTTCTTAAATTCTTTATATATTTTGGACATTAGCCTTTTGTCACATGTAGGGTTAGTGAAGATTATTTTCTCAATCTGTAGGTTGCTTATTTGTCTTATTGATGATGTCTTTTGCCTTACAGAAGCTTTTCAGTAGGGGATGGTAATTCCCCTGGAAGTTCTTTTACTGTTGGGAATTGTTTTGGCTATCCTAGTTTTTTTGTTTTTCCATATGAAGTTGAGAATTGCTCTTTCTATGTCTTTGAAAAATTGTGTTGGACTTTTGATGGGGATTGCATTGAATCTATAGATTGCTTTTGGTAAGATGTTCATTTTCACTATGTTAATCCCGCCAATCCATGAACATGAGAGATCTTTCCATCTTCTGGGGTCTTTATTTCTTTCTTCAGGGATTTGAAGTTCTTGTCAGATATTTCACTTGCTTGGTAAATTATCATTGAATAGAGAGTTGTACAGTTTCCATGAGTATGTGAGCTTTCAGTTGTGTTTTGTTATTATAGTCCAGACTTAGTCCATGGTGATCTGATACAACACATGGGATTATTTCAATCTTCTTGTATCTGTTGAGGCTTGTTTTATGTCTGATCATGTAATAATTTTGGGGAAGGTTCCATAATGTGCTGAGAAGAAGATATATTCTCTTGTTTTGGGGTGAAATATTCTGTAGATATCTTAAATCCATTTGGTTCATAACTTCAATTTGTTTTACTGTGTCTCTGTTGAGTTTCTGTTTCAATGATCTGTCCATTGGTGAGAATGTGGGTGTTGAAAGCTTCCACTATTATTGTCTGAGTTTCAATGTGTGTTTTGAACTTTAGTAGTGTTTCTTTTATGGTTGTGGGTACCCTTGCTTTGGGAGCACAGATATTCAGAATTGAGACTTATTTTGGTGGAATTTGTCTTTGATGAATATAAAGTGTTCTTCTCCATTTCATTTGATAATTTTTCATTGAAAGTCTATTTTCTTGGATATTAGAATGGCAACTCCCACTTGTTTCTTGGCACCATTTGTTTGGAAAAGTTATTTCTTCATTTCACTCTGAGGTTGTGTCTGTCTTTGTCACAGAGGTGTGTTTCTCATATGTAGCCAAATATTGGATTCTGTTTTCATATCCAGTCTGTTAATCTATGTCTTTTTTATTGGGGAAATTGAGTCGATGATGTTGAGAGTTATTAAAGACTGATGATTGTTAGTTTCTGATATTTTTTGTTGCTGGAGGTGGTATTATGTGTTTATTATTATTCTCTTTTTCTTCTTTAAAGAACGCTTTATTCACCACACACAGCTTAAGAATTTACTGTATATAAATGCAGTGAATTCTAAAAATCTTTTCAAATATGAAGCTAAAAATTAAACTGGTAGCATATCTAAAACTCAAACACTAAAACCTTTAAAAACATTTATATTAGTTTTGTCTTAATCCTAAAAAAGTTCACATTTCAAGTTATAAACTTACCTCAGTAGTATACATGAAATGGTTGAGAAAGAAGAGGGACATGTAAGACCATAGACTACAGAATCACTGATACTTAACTAGTTGCCACCAACACCTCTCATTAAGGTAGTTGCCATGTTAAGTTAGAGCATATTTTTCTTTTATTATTATTAATATTATTTTTCAAAAATATTTTTCCAGGCACTTGTAAAATACAGTAAGAACATGGGGGTCAGTGTTCCATCTGATGACCTCTGTGTCAGTCCATGGCAGAAAGGATAGCACTTTTCCCACACAAGTCAAGGGATGAGGATCTGATACCTTTAATGAGGTCACCCATCCCCACAGGCTGGTGTGGGTGTAGCTTCCTGGGTGAATCCTCAGAATACTGCACAGCTGCTTTATGCTACTCAACAAGGACAGAGGAATCCATAAAGGCCTTAGCAGGCATTTGATAAATTTATAGAATAGTTAAATAAATATTTCTTATATATAAAAATCCATCCCATTAAGATAAGGGAATAAAAGACATTTAGGAATCTTTTAATTTAAAAACAGAAAGCATTTGCTAAGGGCATGATACTACTTAATCCACAAATAAGTGTTAAGTCTATTAGCAAGACTCTGACGGGAAGAAAAATTTGATGTACTCTGTTATGCCATAAAATATAACTATGTGTCTGTTACCTTATTGCACACCTCACATCCGGGACTGAACCTTTTAAAAAAGATGCAAGTTGATATAATTCATAAAAGAGATGAGGATATTATAATTTTACTGTATTTTGTATTCACTCAGCCAAAGAAAAGCCTTGAAACAGGCACAAAACCCTGCATCTGTGCATTTACTTCCAAAAAAGCAAACACTTTTAATAACATTGAAATAAAATGGCTGCATTTCACATTACACTACAGGCCATGAACTTTAGCAACACAGAAGGTCTACTAGCAAGCATTTGATGTTATTTACAAACTACCCTTAAACTCCTACAGGGTCTTCTCCTGGATGTGTGTAGCCCGTGTTCACCTACCAAATGCTGAGCAACTGAAAAAAGCCTTGTTAAATGAACACAGTGCTTCCAACATCCCTGATACCAACAGGCATTCTGTAGGAAACACAGGAAGGCAGTGATAAGCTTAACTTCCTGTTGAAAAGTCTTAAAGGTCTTGTCTGTAATCATATACATTCTTGATCTCTAAAAACTCAGACTTCAAAAATCAATACTATTCTCTTAGATCAGAAGTTTTTTTTTTCTATTTGGTATTCTGGAGGCTACTTGTACATTTATGGCCATCTCTTTCTTTAGGTTAGGGAAGTTTTCTTCTATGATTTTCTTCAAGATGTTTTCTGGCTCTTTGAGCTGGAATTCTTCACCCTCTGCTATTTCTATTATTCTTAGGTTTGATCTTTTCAATATGTCTTGAATTTTCTGGATATTTTGGGTTAGGAGCTTTATATACTTTTTATTTTCTTTGACCAATGTGTCAATATCTTCTATGGTATCTTCTACACTTGAAATTCTCTCTTCTTTCTTTTGTAACCTGTTGATGATGCTTCTATCTGTAATATCAGATTGTTTCTACCTGTTTACCTGTGTTTTCTTGTATTTCTTTCTTTTTCTTTTTTTTATTGGAAATTTTATTTACATTTCAGTTGTTCTCCCCTTAAACCATTTTCCACCCTTCTGCCCAGGAACTCCATATCCCATCCCCCTCCTCCTGCTTCTATGAGGGTGTACCCCCACCTACCCACCCTGCACCTCACATTCCCACCCTCGATTTGCATTTCCCTGATGACCAAGGATGCTGAACATTTCTTTAGGTGCTTCTTGGCCATTCGCATTTCCTCAGATGAGAATTCTTTGTTTAGCTCCAAACCCCATTTTTTAATAGGGTTATTTGGTTGTCTAGAGTCTAATTTCTTGAGTTCTTTGTATATATTGGATATTAGTCCTCTATCGGATATGGGATTGGTAAAGATCTTTTCCCACTCTGTTGGTTGCTGTTTTGTCTTATTGACAATGTCCTTTGTCTTACAGAACCTTTTCAGTTTTATGAAGTCCCATTTGTCAATTCTTGATCGTAGAGCATAAGCCATTGGTGTACTGTTCAGGAACTTTCCCCCTGTGCCTAGGTATTTGAGGGTCTTCCCCACCTTCTCTTCTATTAGTTTCAGTGTGTCTGGTTTTATGTGAAGGTCCTTTATCCACTTGGACTTGAGCTTTGTACAAGGAGATAAGAATGGATCAATTTGGATTCTTCTGCATGTTGTCCTCCAGTTGAACCAGCACTGTTTGTTGAAAATGCTGTCCTTGTTCCACTGGATGGTTTTAACTCCTTTGTCAAAGATCAAATGACCATAGGTGTGTGGGTTCATTTCTGGGTTTTCAACTCTATTCCACTGATCTTCCTGCCTGTCTCTGTACCAATACCAGGCAGTTTTTATCACTATTGCTCTGTAGTACAGCTTGAGGTCAGGGATGGCAATTCCTCCAGAAGTTCTTTTATTGTTGAGAATAGTTTTCGCTATCCTGGGTTTTTTGTTATTCTAAATAAATTTGAGAATTTCTCTTCCTAACTCTGAGAAGAATTGAGTTGGTATTTTAATGGGGATTGCATTGAATCTGTAGATTGCTTTTGGCAAAATGGCCATTTTTACTATATTAATCCTGCCAATCCATGAGGATGGGAGATCTTTCCATTTCCTGAGGTCTTCTTCAATTTCTTTCTTCAGAGACTTGAAGTTCTTGTCATACAGATCTTTCACTTGCTTGGTTAGATTCACACCAAGGTATTTTATATTATTTATGACTATTGTAAAGGGTGTAATTTACCTAATTTCTTTTTCAGCCTGTTTATGTTTCATGTAGAGGAAGGCTACTGATTTGTTCGAGTTGATTTTATAACCTGCCACCTTGCTGAATTTGTTTATCAGGTTTAGGAGTTCTCTGGTGGAAGTTCTGGGGTCACTTAAGTATACTATCATTTCATCTGCAAATAGTGAAATTTTGACTTCTTCCTTTTCTATTTGTATTCCTTTGAGTTCTTTTTGTTGTCTAATTGCTCTGGCTAGGACTTCCAGTACTATATTGAATAGGTAGGGAGAGAGTGGGCAGCCTTGTCTAGTCCCTGATCTTAGTGGGATTGCTTCAAGTTTCTCTCCATTTAGTTTGATGTTGGCTACTGGTTTGCCATATATTGCTTTTACCATGTTTAGGTATGGGCCTTGAAATCCTGATTTTCCAAGTCTTTTACCATGAAGGGATGGTGAATTTTGTCAAATGCTTTCTCAGCATCTAGTGAGATGATCATGTGGTTTTTTTCTTTGAGTTTGTTTATATAGTGGATTACATTGATGGATTTCTGAATATTGAACCATCCCTGCATTCCTGGCATTAAGCTCACTTGATCATGATGGATGATGATTTTGATGTGTTCTTGGATTCAGTTTGCTAGAATTTTATTGAGCATTTTTGCATTGATATTCATAAGAGAGATTGGTCTGAAATTTTCTTTCTTTGTTGGGTCTTTGTGAGGTTTAGGTATGAGTGTGATTGTAACTTCATAGAACGAATTGGGTAGTGTTCCTTCTGTTTCTATTTTGTGGAATAGTTTGAAGAGAATTGGTATTAGGTCTTCCTTGAAGGTCTGACAGAATTCTGCACTAAACCATCTGGTCCTGGGCTTTTTTTGGTGGGTAGACTTTTAATGACTGCTGCTATTTCTTTAGGGGTTATGGGACTGTTTAGATGGTTTATTTGCTCCTGATTTAATTTTAGTACCTGGTTTCTGTCTAGAAAATTGTCCATTTCATCCAGATTTTCCAGTTTTGTTGAGCATAGGCCTTTGTAGCAGGATCTGATAATTTTTTGAATTTCCTCAGTTTCTGTTGTTATGTCTCCCTTTTCAAATCTGATTTTATTAATTTGGATACTGTCTCTGTGCCCTCTGGTTAATCTGGCTAAGGGTTTATCGATCTTGTTGATTTTCTCAAAGAACCAACTCCTGGTTTTGTTGATATTTTGTATAGTTCTTTTGTTTTTACTCCGTTGATTTCAGCCCTGAGTTTGATTATTTCCTGACGCCTACTCCTCTTGGGTGTATTTGCTTCTTTTTGTTCTAGAGCTTTCAGGTGTGCTGTCAAGTTATTAATGTGTGCTCTCTCCAATTTCTTTTTGTAGGCACTTAGAGCTATGAGTTTTCCTCTTAGCACTGCTTTCATGGAGTCCCACAAGTTCTGGTATGATGTTTCCTCATTTTCATTAAATTCTAGAAAGTCTTTAATTTCTTTCTTTATTTCTTCCTTGACAAAGTCATCATTGAGTAGAGCATTGTTCAGTTTCCAATGGATGCCTGGGAGTGCTTAGGGAGGGACCCATGGCTCCAGCTGTATATACAAGGGAGCTATATATAAGTGGGAGAAGAGATCCTTGGTCCCATGAAGGTTGGATGTCGTGGGGGGAATATTCGAGGGTGGGGAGGTGAGTTACGGGGAGGGTGGGTTGGGGTACACCAACGTGGAGGCAGGAGGAGGGGGGAAGGGATAGTGAGTTCCTGGGAGAGAGGGGGGGATATGGGGTAAGGAGAGAACATCTGAAATGTAAATAAAATTTCCAATAAAAAAAGATAAAAAAAAGTTAAAACATTTTGAAAAATAAATATTTCAACCCTCATAAACATCACTCAATCACATACTCAAAATAAAAGTATTGAATGAGCTAAAAAAAAAAAAAAAGATAGGTTCTTTCAATCCACAGCCTTTTCAGGGCTTTATAATGATGAGATGGGAAATTTTGTTAAAAACCTTTTCTGACTTTATTGAAATCATCATGTGATATATGTCCTTGAGACATTTTGTGCCAAGAATTACATTTATTGGCTTGTATATATTGAACCATGCCTGTATGACTGGAATGAAGCCCATTTAATTACTTTGAATCATCTTCATGATGCATTCCTGAATTTAGATTGTATATATTTTATTAAGAACTTTTCTCTCTATGTTCATCAGGTAGATTGGTGTGCATTTTCATTTATCTTTCTTTCCTTTATTTTTATTTTAACCTATCTTTGGTTTTGGAACCAGGATAATATTAACTTTATAAAAAGAGTTTGTATGTAGCCTTTGATATGTCTAGGAGATACAATCTCACAGCAAAATCCCTGATCTTCTGTCTCTTACAATATTTCCACCCTTCTTCCCACAATGTTTCCAGAGCCTTAAGTGTAGGAGCTGTTTTGTAGATGCATCCATTGGAATTGGACTCCATAATTCTGCAGTTTTATTAGTTGTGGTTTTACATTGTGGTCTCTGTTTGCTGCAAAGAGAAGTTTTTTTTTGATGAGGAATGAGGACTACTCATATTTGTGGGTATAATGACAAATACTTAGAAGGTAGTTAAGAATTATGTTAGTTTAGGAAAGTGGTGATTGTAGGTTCTCTTCCAAAATTCATTTAACTAATTCTGAGTTTTTAGCTAGATTTCAGTACTACTCATGATTTCCCTCTTATTAAGTGGGGTTGTAATTGAATTTAACAATTATGCATTAACTATTAATGAAAAGATTGGTCATGAGTTTGAGAAAAAGCAGGAAGGCTTATATGTAAAGATTTCGAGGGAAGAAATAGAATGGGAAAATAAAGAAATTATATTGTAATCTAAATAAATAAATAAATAAATAAATATTACTTTGAATATCAGAAGACACTTTGGACTTTCAAAGAATATTTACATTTATGAAAGATTATGGAGATTTCTAATGTTGGATTAAATAAACTTTGCATTATGATATAGTCAGAGGCCCATAGAAACTATGGAGTGAAGTGAATTTAATAGTCTTATTTGAATTAGGATGTCATCCAGAAACTCAGCCATTTATATGTCACATTGGTGGCACTGTTTATGAATTCTTTGAATGTTTAAAGCCTTGTCCCACTTCCAATTTGTTCTCTACTTGTGCTGGAATTTAAAAATGTATCTTTTAGCTTCCTGATCTTGCTGCCATGTCTGACACATGCTGCTATGACTTTCTACTATGGTTGCTTTTTTTTCCTTCTGACACCATAACTTTAAATAAATTCTTCTTTCTAAATGTTGACTTTGTTATGTTATTATCTCTATATACCAGGAAAGTGATTCATACACATTTTTCAAAAGTGCTAGCCACCTGTTCTAAAACTACATATAATGTACATGGTTGTACAAGGATAGTTATTTCCTGTTGGGTGGAATAATTGGCTTGTGATTGTTTCCACCTGTCATTCAAGTGTGATATAAAGATATGTTTCAGGTTGACAGTGATTAAACCATCATGACTATTATGGTGGGTTGAATAGGTTTGTGTAGCTGCTTGTATTCCAAGATAATTGGATCCCTCAAAACAGTTTGCATGAGAGGGTCTGCACATAGCTTCTGGGAACCTGGCCCTAGTTGATTCTGATTGGTAAATAAAGATGTCAGGAACCAACAGCTAGGGAGACGAGAAAAAGGCAGGGCTTTAGGTTTTCCTGGCTTGGGACTATGAGGAAGGAGGAAAGGAGAAGGGATTCCATGCTGGAGGAGAGTGCAGGACAGAGGCAGAGTTGCCATGTTAAGTGACCAAGGGAGTGCAGCCCAGAGACTGCTGTACTGGGCTAGGAGCAGAAGGATGGAACATAGAAATTAGTAAGTAGTAACTTGGAATTATTGGCAGGATATATATTCTAACTGCATGGAGGTTAGGCAGTTGCCAAGCTGTTGTACTGCTTAAGGGATATCAAAATATAAAGGCTGTGTGTATATTTCTTTCATTTGGGAACTTAAACTATTAATGTGGGTAATAATCCTGCACCAGGGTTTACTAAAACATTAATACTACAGGTATGGTCTACCATAGATTCATATATTTGAATGCTTGGTCATAGAGAGTACCACTATTGGAAAGTATGGCTTTATTGGAGAAGATGTGGCCTTGAGGTAATATATGCTTACATTACATCCAGTGTTGAGACAATCCCTTCTGCTGCCTGCAGATCAAGATTAGAAGTTTCAGCTCCATCTCCAGTAGCATCCTGGCCTGCATATTGCTATGTTTCCTACCATGATGATGATGTAAGCCAACTAAAACTGTAAGCCAATTCCATTAAATGTTGTCCTTTATAAGAGTTGCTGTAGTCATGATATCTCTTCACAGCAATAGAAAACCCTAAGACAATTACTAATCATGTTTGTAAATTTTGTAAACTTTGATATTAGTGTATAAGATAGTCTGATAAATTCAATATATATGCATATATATTATTTTTATTAGTTCTGTTCCTTTAGAGAACTATAATACATATACCAAACTCTAGTACATCCATTTTCCTACAGCAAATACTACTAGGAATTAATATACTGAATAACTTCAACCCTTAATAGTAGGTGACTTCAATACTACACTAATACCTGGATAAAAATAGATTTCAAAAATCTAGATAAAACAGTAAACAAAATAAATGGCAGTAAATGAAACCATAAAGCAAATAGACACAGACTAGAAAATTATTGTTGTTTTAAGGAGTTCCTGATATGCAATCTAAAATACATCACATAATAAGACACAGGACTATCTTAATAAGTATGAGAAAATTGAAGCAACTCCTTGCATTCTATCAGATCATAGTGAAATACAATTAGAAATCAACAGCAAGTTAAGCTAATGAAATACACAATATATTGGATTAAATAATACACCATTGAATAATGAATGGATCATTGAAGAAATAAAACAGAAAATAAAGTTATAGAATTGAATCAAAGTGATGTTATAACACACAAAACCTATGGGATACAATGAAGGCAGTCATGATAGAGAAACATATCTAAGTACCTACATTACTAAGTTAGATCTAAAGTCAGTGACTTAGTGATAAACCTTTAGGAATTGGAAAAACAATCAAATTAAAACAAAAATATTGGTTATAGATATAACTAAGGTTATAGCAAAAATAAGTATGATAGAAATGAAAACAAAATAAATATTGCATGAAAGGAGTATTTGGGTTTTCAAAAAGAGAAAGTCAAATTACTCAAAATAAAGTAGAGTGCAAGATTAAATCAGATCAGAAATGAACAGGAGTAATTATTTAAATACAAATAAAATTAAGAACATCATGAAATTAGCCAAATACATTAGGCTAGAACAAAGAAATAATTTCAGGCAGGAATTTAAATCCTAGGCTAGAACAAAGAAGTAATTTCCAGTAGAAATCTAAATCTTAGGCTAGAACAAGGAACTAGGCTTCAGACATAACAATGATTTTGGGCTAGGATGGGGAAGTTGGCCTCAGATATTTTGGTCATCCTAATAAGGCCTTAGAAACATGATCATGGGAATGTTCACAGAACTTTGTTTATTGCCTTGCTTGTTCTTTGACTATTTGTGTTTATTGTCTTTCTTCTTCCTTGACTATTTGCATCTATTATATTGCTAGTGCCTCAACCTAGAACTGACCTTAATACTTGCATGTAATTAAAATGATATAAAAGCAAAAAGGAGGAGGGGATGATATGATAGGGGATTTCTAGGGAAGGGAAATGGTGAAAAGGGATGGCATATGAAATGTAAATAAATAAAATATCCAATAAAAAAAAGACATTTCAGGATCCTTAGTTATCAAGGAAATGCAAACCAAAACAATCCTGAGATTTCACCTTATACCAATCAGATGGTGTAAGGGTGGGACTGGGAGTGGGGGACAATCTTTGGGATGTAAATAAACAATTAGCTATTTTTAAAAAAATTAGAAAATTTGTAATGTTTAAATACATACTTACATTTTATTAAAACTGCATATTAAAAAAAAAAAAAAACCTCAAGAAAGGGAGAAAACCTAGTAACAAGTAACACAGTTAATTTTCTCCTTTAAACATTTCTGACATGAAAACATTCAAGGGTCATATATAGCTCAGTTTAGTTTCTTTTATGGACCCTCTCTGTGTGCCTTTTTTATATAGAAACACTCTTTACTTGGGACCCTCAGAGGCCAATTCAGGCTAGAACTCAGGTAGGAAATTTTGATTCCCTTTCCTTTTCTCTATTACATTGTTTGCTGTCTGGCTTTCAGTCCCGCAGAGGTCAACTTAGGTACCCATTGTCTTATCCCAATTCAGTAGAGACTCCAACTCTAGGTATGGACCCAGGTTCTGCTGTTTCTGGGAATATATCCCTCCAGATGTATTCTTTGTTCTACTAAAACATATTGGTAGAAGGTGGTCCTTCTACCACACTTCCTCCGGACCACTAAAGCAAATCCAAACTGAAATGAAATTAGAAATAAAAAAAAACTTAAGAAGTAAAAGAAAAACCTCAGAAATAAGCCTAACCAACAGACAAGACATGCTGGAGAGAATCTTAGGCATTGGTGACAATGTGGAATAAATAGCTCAGTCAAAGAAAATGTTAAATCTAAAAAAACTTCAGGCATAAAACATTCAGAAAGTTTTGAACACCATAAAAGTCTAAATCAATGAAAAAATAGGAATAAAGGAAGGGCACAAACTCATAAAACCCCACAGAAGGTATTTTTAGTAAAAAAGAAGAAAAATTTCTCAAACTAAAGGAGGTACCAATCAAGGTTCAAGCAGCATACAAGATATCAAATAGACTGCGTCACAAAAGAAATTTCCTAAAACATATAATGGTTTAAGCACTAAATATATGGAACAAAGAAAGGATATTAAGAGGTGTAAGGGTACAATACCCAATAATATATAAAGACAGACCCATTAGAATAACATCTGACTATTCAATGGTGACTCTGAAAGCTAAAGGGCCTAGACAGATGTTCTACAAGCTCTGAGAGACCACGAATAACATCCAAGACTACTATACTCAGTAAAGTCACAAAAGGCAGAGACACTGTATGATAAAACCAAATTTAAGCAGTTATTATTTACAAATCCAGCTGTACAACCATAAATAGAAGGAAAATTTCAGTCTAAAAAAAGATAACCATACCCCAAAAACATAAGGAATAAATAATCCCAGAACACTACATCAAAATAGGAAAGAACCAAAAAAAAAAAAAAAAAGAACCCCAAAATAACAATGAAATAGCAGGAATCAATAAACAATGATCATTATACCTCTCAATATTAATTATCTCTATTTCACATAAAAATAAATAGACTGAAATGTTGGGTTATAAAACAGGATACATATTTCTACTGGAAACAAGAAAAACATCTTACCATCAAAGACTGACATCACCCACTTTGGAGTAAAAGGTTAGAAAAGATATTTCAAGCAAATGAATCTCAAATCAATTGGGTATAGACATTTTAATATCTGGAATAGAGTTTAAACCAAAACTAATCAGAAGATGTATTCATCAAAGGAACAATGAATAAGGAATATTAGCAATTTTATGCATTTATGTACCAAACATATGGTTATTCAAATTCATTACAGAGATACTGTTAAAGCTAAAGTCCTCTATCAACCATCACACAATGATAGTGGACAACTTCAACAGTCCAGTCTCGCCAATAGATAGGTCATCCAGACAAAAACTAAACAGAAATTCAGTAGTTAAATAAAAGCATAAATCAAAAGGACCTAAAAAATATGTATAGATAGGTACAGAATATTCCACCCAAACACAAAAATGTATACTTTCTCCTCAGCAACTCATAGAATTTTGTCTAAAATTGACTATATAGTCAAACACAAAGCATGTCTCAGAAGATATAAGAAAATTGAAATAAAACCATGTATCTCTTCTGAACACCATAGACAAAAGTTGCTTATCACCAACAGTAGAAAGTATACAAACTTATGAAAACTCAAGAATACACTACTAAATAAAAAAAAATGAGTTATAAGAGAAATCAAGAAGGACATTAAGAACTTTCAAGAAAGGAATTAAAATGAAAACTTAACATACTCAAACTTAGGCGATACAGTGAAACTGGTTCTAAGAGGCAAGTTTTAGGCACTAAGTGACCACATTAAAAAATAGAGAAATCTCATATTAGCAACTTAGCAGCACAACTGAAAGCTATAGAAGAAATAGAAAAAATAACACCCCCAAAAAGTATATGCCAAGAAAGTTTAGATTATATTAGAAACACACACACACACAAAAAATCAGGATAGTTAAAGCAATCCTGACTTAAAAACAAAACAAACAATACTGCTGTCGATATCAAGATATCACCATCTTTGATATCAACTTGTACTAGAGAGCTGTAGTAATAAAACCACCATTACATGGTATAAAATCAGACATGTTAATCAGTGAAATTAATCTGAAGACTTAGACATAACTCCACACATCTTCTAACACTTGATTTTGACACAGAAGCCAGAAATACACACTGAGAAAAAAACGATATCTTCAACAGTGTTGGTTAAACTGTATAGCTCCAGGATGAAGAATGAAAATAGATCTATATCACCCATCACAAAACTTAACTCAAAGTGGATCAATGACCTCAACATAAGACTAGATACCCTGAGTCTAATAGATGAGAAAGCAGGAAATAGTCTTGAATTCTTTGGTATAGGAAAATAGGTTTTCTGAACACTGATAGCATTGATAGCACATGCACTAAGACCAACAATCAATAAGTGAAGCTTAATGGAACTGAAAGTTTCTGTGTGGCAGAGGATATCATAATTCAGATGAGGAGGTTGGCTATAGAATGAGAAAGGGTTTTTCCCAATTACACATCTAATAAATACATAAAGAACTAAAACCTAGGCTTCAAAAACAATCCAAATAACTCAATTAAAAATGGGGTACAGACTAAGCAAATAGTTCTTAAAAGAGGAAAAGCAAATGGCTGAGAAATATTTAAAGAATGCTCAATGTTTAGTCATTAGGAGAATGCTAATCAAAACTCCTTTGAAATCTCATCTTACACCAATCAGAATGGCCTCGAGCAAAAAAAAAGAAATGGCAGCTCATGATTGCAAGATTTGGGTAAAAGTGAACATGTACTGATTGCTGATTGCAGTGCAAACTTTTACAGAAATCATGAAAATCAGTGGAGTTTCCTCTGAAAGCTATGGATAGATATACATCAAGATCCACCTATACTACTTTTAGGTATATAACTGAAGGTCTATACATTCTGCTACAGATATACTTACTTGGTCATCTATGTTCATATCTGCTGTGTTAATAATAGCCAGAAATTGAAACAACTTTAATGTTTATTAATCTATCATTAGATGATAAAAATGTAGTAAATTTATATAATGGCATAGTATTAAAATGTCCAAAAATTCTAAATGTTAAAAACTATGAATTTGAAAAGTAATGAAGGGACCTAGAAAAAAAGTCATCCCAAAGGAGTTAACCCAGACCCAAAATGTCAATCATTGTATATTTTTCTCCTTATGTGAGCACTAGATTTATGCCTTTTAGAGATGTGTTGCATTCCATATAACTAGAGGTTAGATATCAAGTAATGACTAGGGGTGATGGCTTCCCAAGGAACGGAAATAGAATATGTAGTTATGGAGAGACAGGAGGGATACTGGAGTGAAGGAGTATTAAATGGTGAAGAGGATAAAAGAAAAGGTTAAGGGAGGAAATTTGCAGAGGGCTCACTAACACTAATGGCCAATTGATAGATCATACGGAAACCTATTGCTGTAGAAGCTTTCTAAAACAAATACACAAATATCAAGGATACAAACAGAGTCACCAAGTAATAGCGGAGACAATGCTACTTATGGACATCTCTTTGCCAAGAAAAACATTCAGTTCCAGGAATGAGTTGTGTCTTGTTGAATTCTTGCCAAAAAAAGGCAACACTAAACCCCAAACATCTCAGTCTATTGTTAAGGCTAGTAGTTGGTCTACTCTACCTGATAGTAAGGCTCTATTGCTAAAACCAACACTTAAATATATTTTGAAAACTGAGAAGTGGAGCTGACTCCTAACTAGAGCCTCCTCCTCTATTTATTACTGTTAACTGTACTGGAAGTTTCTCTGCACACAGTCATAGGAGAGAGGTAGTTATCAACCTACTGTTAAATTTCATGATCTACAAGGGTGCTAATACACTGGTCCACTAGTGGCACAAATGTTATGGGAGTGACAAACCACTCTTTGGTTGTATTTAAGTCTATTCCATGATATGGAACCATGCCTATAACTGTGCAAGAGACTAAGAATCCAAGGCTAGATAATCTATTGGCCTAGGGGAAAACCAAATATTGCTGTTCTGCTAAAAGCACATAGAAATGAAATGACTCCTATGGCATTCTGCTATACTTACAAATCAGTGCTTTACTCAACCATCATCAGAGAAGCCATATTTAGGTTCTCAAGTCCTGTTTGTGGTCCTGATCAATCAATCAGTCTGAATAAGCATTCAATAAATTTTCATCATATCTGAGATTAGTGTCTGAGTGATCAGTGCATGGCTAATCCCAGGATAATAGCCCTCTACCCTTGAGACTGCTCTCATACATTACTGAATACTATAAGTGCCAGTGTCTCTGTCCCTCCATGAGGAGGTAAGTGTCATGAATCTGTGCAGATAAGTTTCTGATTTTTCTGGTTTTGGTCTAGACTTCTGGAAGACTCATAAGAAGCACTGGATGCAGCTGTGCCCTTTGAACCTGGGACCCTGGAGGATGCTCTGGGTGCAGGGGGATGAGTTAGAATCCACCATTGGACTTGGTCTGAGCACTCTTTTGAAAGTCCCATCTGCAGTGCTATCTATCTTTAAAAACTGGTTCTGTGTCTGCCTTCTGCATTTATTTATTTATTTATTTATTTATTTATTTATTTAGCTGATACTGATTTTCTTTACATAATTTTCATTTCTATCATGGGACAATCCTCATCTGCTCTTAATACTCCTCTTAAGGAGATTCTGTGCCATTTTAAGGATTTTCAGAAAACAGCCAGTTTGTCTGGTCACCAGGATTTTTTCCCAGTAAACTTCAAACTATGTGTGCATGTGAATGTCCATCTTTCGGCACAGGCTGGCTCCCTGAGAGGTTCTTTGAGATTTCTGAATTTCTTCCCATTCATGATGTCATGCAAAATCTGAGAGAACACAAATGCCAGCCAAGGATACTATCCAACAAAACTCCCAATCAACATAGATGGCAAAAACAAAATTCCAGGACAAAACCAAATTTAAACAATATTTATGTACCAATCCAGCCCTACAGAGGATCCTAGAAGGAAAACTCCAACACAAGGAAGGTACATACATGAAAGAAAAGACAAGATATTAAACATCTCACAACAAAGCCATAATGAGAGAACCACAAGCACATAAAGCCACCTTCAAAAATAAACATATCAGGAACCAATAGTCATTTGTCTTTAATATCTCTCAATATTAAGGGATTCAACTCACCTATAAAAAGACATAAGCTAACAGACTGGATACACAAACAAGATCCAGCATTTTGCTGCATACAAGTAACACACCTCGATAACAAAGACAGAGACTATCTCAGAGGAAAAGGATGGAAAAAATATCTTCCAAGCAAATGGTCCCTGGAAACAAGCTCGAGTCACCATCCTAACATCCAATAAATTAGACTTTCAACTAAAAGTTATCAAGCGTGATGAGGAAGGACACTTCATATTCATCAAAGAGAAAATCCACCAAGAGAAAGTCTCAATTCTGAACATCTGTGCCCCAAATGCAAGGGTACACACATTCATAAAAGAAACTTTACTAAAGCTCAAAACACACATTGAGTCCCACACAATAATAATGGGAGACTTCAACACCCTACTATCACCAATGGACAGGTCATTGAAACAGACGCTAAACAGAGACACAGTGAAACAAAAGAATGCACCTTCTCAGCAGTATCTTCTCCAAAACTGACCAGATAATTGGTCACAAAACAACCCTCAATCCATACTAGAAGACTGAAATAATCCCATGCATCTTATCAGACTATCATGATCTAAGGCTGGTCTTCAATAATAGAAACAACAGAAATCCCACATACACATGGAAACTGAAAAACTCTACTCAGTGATAACTTGGTCAGGGAAGAAATAAAGGAAGAAATTAAAGACTTCCTGGAATTGAATGAAAATGTTGACATATCATACCCAAACTTATGGGACACAATGAAAGCAGTGATAAGAGGAAAATTCATAGCACTAAGTGCCCTGGTAAAGAAACTAGAGAGATCTTACACTAGCAACTTAACCTCACACCTGAGAGCTCTAGAACAAAAAAAGCAAAGTCACCCAAGAGGAGTAGACTGCAGGAAATAGTCAAACTCAGGGCTGAAATCAACTAGATAGAAACAAAGAGAACAATATAAAGAATCAACAAAACCAAAAGCTGGTTCTCTGAGAGAACCAACAAGATAGATAAACCCCTATCCAAATTAACTAAAGGACCCAGAGGCAGTATCCAAATAACCAAAATCAGAAATGAAAAGGGAAATATAACAACATAAATGGAGGAAATTCAAAATAATTATCAGAACCTAGTACAAAAGCCTATACTCAGTAAAACTGGAAAAACCTAGATGAAACAGATAGTTTCTAGACAGATACCACACACCAAAGTTAAATCAAGAGCAGGTAAACTATCTAAACAGGTCCTATCCCATAAGAAAATAAAAGTTATTAAAAGCCTTCCAGCCAAAAACCGCCCAGGGCCAGATGGATTTAGTGCAGAATTCTACCAGACCTTCAAAGGAGACCTGATACCAATCTTCCTCAAACTATTCCATAAAATAGAAACAGAAAAAACACTACCTAATTTGTTCTGTGAAACCACAATTACTCTGATACCTAAACCACACAAGGACTCAACCTAAAAAGAGAACTTCAGACCAATCTCATGTATGAATATCAATGGATAATACTCAACAAAATTATTGCAAACCAAATCCAAGAACACATCAAAACCATAATTCACCACAATCATGTAGGCTTCATCCGAGGGATGCAAGATTGATTCAAATGCACTAATGCAATCCACTATACAAACAAACTTAAAGAAAAATAATCACATGATCATATCTTTAAGATGCAGAAAAAGCATTTGACAAAATACAACACCTCTTCATGTTAAAAGAATTGGAGAGATCAGGAATTCAAGTCCCACACTTAAACATAATAAAAGCAATTTACTGCAAACCAACAACCAATATCAAATTAAATGGAGACATACTTGAAGCAATCTCACTAAAATCGGGAGAAAAACAAGGATGCCTGTTCTCCCCATATCTATTCAATATAGTTCTCAAAGTGCTAGCTAGAACAATAAGACAACAAAAAGACATCACAGTGATACAAATTGGCAAAGAAGAAATTAAGGTATCACTATTTGCAGATGATATGACGGTATATATAAACGACCCCAAAAATTCTACCAGAGAACTCTTAAACCCGATAAACAACTTCAGCAAAGTGGCAGGATATAAAATTAACTCAAATAAATCAGTAGCCATCCTTTATAGAAATTATCAACAGGCTGAGAAAGAAATTAGGGAAACAACTACCTTCACAGTAGCCACAAATAATATAAAATATCTTGGGGTAACTCTAACTAAAGTAGTGAAAGACCTGTATGGCAATAGCTTCAAGAAGGAGTAGAAGATCTCAGAAAATGGAGAGATCTCCCATGTTCATGGTTTGGTAGAATTAATATAGTAAAAATGGTCATCCTACCAAAGGCAATCTACAGATTCAATTCAATCCCATCAAAATCCCAACACAATTCTTCAAAGACATGGAAAGAGCAATTCTCAAATGTATCTGGAAAGGCAAACAACAACAACAACAACAACAACAACAAAAAACAAAAAACAAAAAACAAAAAACCAGAATAGTGAAAACAATTCTTAACAATAAAAGAACGGTTGGGGGAATCACCATCCCTGACCTTAAACTTTAATACAGAGCAGTAGTGATAAAAACTGCATGGTAGTGGTACAGAGACAGACATGTTTATCAATGGGATAGACCCAGAAATAATAGCATGCACTTATGGACACTTGATCTTTGCCAAAGAAGCCAAAATGTACAGTGGAAAAAGGAAAGCATTTTCAATAAATGGTGCTGGTCTAACTGGCTATCTGTATGTAGAAAAATGAAGATAGACCCTTATTTGTCACCTTGCACAAAGCTCAAGTCCAAGTGAATCAAGGACCTCAACATAAATCCAGAGAACCTTGAGCTTACTGGCACAGGGAGAAATTTCCTAAACAGAACTCCAATGGCTCATGCTCTAAGATCAAGAATTGATCAATGGAACCTCATGAAACTGGAAAGCTTCTGTAAGGCAAAAGACATAGTTAATAAAACAAATGGGGCAACCTACAGATTAGAAAAAAAAATTTCACTAACCCTACATCTGATAGAGGGATAATATCCAAAATATATAAAGAACTGAAGAAGCTAACCACCCAAAACTCAAACAACCCAATAAAAAAAAGGGGAATAGAGGTAAACTGAGAATTCACAACAGAGGAATCTAGGCCTGTGAAGCACCTAAAGAAATGTTCAAAGTCCTTAGTGATCAGAGAAATGCAAATCAAAACGACCCTGAGATTCCACCTTACACCAATCAGAATGGCTAAGAACAAAACCTCAGGTGACAACACATATTTGGCAAGGATGTGGAGAAAAAGAAATACTACTCCAGTGTCTCTTGGCCACTCCAGACGCCTCTGTTGAGATTTTTTATTGGTTATTTTTTATTTACATTTCAAATGTTATCCCCCCTTCCCAGTTACCCCTTCGCACCCCCATCCCATCTTCCTTCTTCTTTGCCTCTATGAGGGTGATCTCCCAGCCACCCACCCATTCTGGCCTCACTGATCTAACATTCCTTTACATTGAGGTAACAAGCCCCCACAGGAACAATGGCCTCCCCTCCCATTTATGCCAAATAAGGCAGTCCTCTGCTACACTTGTAGCTGAAGCCATGGATCCTTCCATGTGTACTCTTTGGTTGGTGGTTTAGTCCCTGGGAGCTCTGGGTCATCTGGTTAGCTGATATTGTTTTTCTTCCTATGGGATTGCAATCGCCTTCAGCTCCTTCAATTCTTTCCCTAACTCTTCCGTTGAAGTCCTCAGGCTCAGCCCGATGTTTGGCTGTGAGTATCTGCATCTGTATTGGTCAGGTGCTGGCAGAGCCTCTCAGAGGAAAGCCATACCAGATTCCTGTCAGCAAGTGCTTCTTGGCCTCAGCAATAGTGTCAGGGTTTGGTGTCTGCAGATGGGATGCATCCCTAGGAGGGGTAGTCTCTAGAAGGCCTTTCCTTCAGTCTCTGCTCCATTTTTTGTCCCTGAATTTCTTTTAGATAGGAACAATTCTGGGTTAAAATTTTTGATATTGGGTGGGTGGCCCCATCCCTCAACTGTGGGCCATGCCTATCTACTGGAAATAGTCTCTACAGATTTTATCTCCCCTTTGTTAGATATTTCAGCTAATGCCATCACTATTGGGTCATAGAAACCTTTTACTTCCCTGGCATCTCAGTCTTACTAGAACTTACTAGTGGCTACCCCAAGTTCTCCATACCACACTGCTACATATTTTTGTTCAATTTCCTCACCCTCTGTACTTTTCTCCTGTCTCTTCCCATACTTGATCCTGTTCTCTTTCTCCATCCTCCTTCTTTCTCCCTCCCAGGTCCATCCTTCCCTCTGCCTCTCATGATTATTTTGTTCCTCCTTCTCAATAAAATTAAAGCATTCACACTTTGGTCTTCCTTCTTCTTAAGTGTCATATGATCTGAACTTTTGAGCTAATATCCACTTATCAGTGAGTACATACCATGTGTGTTCTTTTGTATCTGGGTTAACTCACTCAGGATGATATTTTTTAGTTCCATTCATTTGCCTGCAAATTTCATGAAGTCATTGTTTTTAATAGCCAAATAGTACTCTATTGTGTAAATGTACCATATTTTCTGTATCCATTCTTCCATTGAGGGACATCTGGGTTGATTACTGCTTCTGGCTATTATAAATAAGGCTGCTATAAACATAGTGGAACATATGTCCTTATTATATGTTGGAGCATCTTTTGGACTCTTCACTTTCTTCTATTCCTATTATTCTTAGCTTAGATCTTTTGAAGGTGTACCAAATTTTCTGAATGTTTTGTGTCTGAAACTTTTTAAATTTAAAGTTTTTTAGACTAATGTATCAATCAATTTCTTCTATTGTATATTCTATGCCTGTGATTCTCTTTTCTATCCCCTGTATTCTGCTGGTGATGTGTACATCTGTTGTTCTTGTTCTTTTCCCCAGATTTTCAGTTTCTAGAGTTCAGTTTGTATTTTCTTTTTTTTTTTTTTAATTTTTATTTTCAGCAAATCAAAAAAATTTAAAAAGCATTCAAACAGAATAAAATGAAAATAAACAAACAAGCAAAATACCAAGGGTCAGATATACTTATACAAGAATTCTATAGAGCCTTCAAACAAGCAACACTTTTTGAGTTATGTTTAAAAAAATTCAGAACCACAATAAGCTCCTTCACAAAGCAAATAATATTGAAATAGTGAAATCAAGTGTAAACCCAACAAAAATATATAAATTATAGTCCAGTATCCCTCATGAATATACATACAAAAATTCTCAATGAAGTAGTTGCAAACTGAATACAAGAGATATAAAAAAATAATATTCCATGAATAACTGAACAACTGTTTTTTTTTTGTTGTTGTTGTTTTTTTTTAGAAGACCGTACTCCATATACAGGCTGCATGTTTTGGGATAGCCCCCACTCCAGATGTTTGAGACCTACATGAAAACCAAGCTGCACATTTACAACATATGTGCAGGGAGGCCTAGGTTCAGCCCATGGAGGTAGATCTGTGTAGACTAGGTATGCTCCACGGTTGGTGATTCAGTCTCTGAGAGCTCCAAGGGTTCAGGTTTGTTTACTCTGTTGATCTTCCTGTGCAGTTCCTATCTCCTTAGGGCCCACAATCCTTCCACCTATTCTTCTTTAAGAGTCCTCAAGCTCCATCCACTGTTTGGCTCTGGATGTCTGTATCTGTCTGAGTCAGCTGCTGGTTAGAGCCTCTCAGAGGACAGCTTGCCGGTCTGTTCTCAGGCTGGAGGTTTAGATCCTGGGAGCTCTGGTTGAATCTTTTGATACTCGTTCTAAAAAGGACAAAAACACCCTCACTTTGGTCTTCCTCCTTCTTTTTGAGTTTCATGAGGTTTATGCGTTGCATCTTAGGTATTGTGTGTTTTGGGGCTAATATCCGCTTATCAGTGAGTGCATACCATGTGTGTTCTTTTGTGATTGGGTCATCTCACTCAGGATGATATTTTCTAGCTCCATCCATTTGTCTAAGAATTTCATGAGCTCATTATTTTTAATGGCTGAGTAGTACTCCATTGTGTAAATGTACCACATTTTCTGTTCCATTCTTCTGTTGAAGGACATCTGGGTTCTTTCCAGCTTCTGGCTATTATGAATAAGGCCGCTATAAACATAGTGGAGCATGTGGCCCTGTTGCATGTTGAAATATCTTCTGGGTATATACCCAGGAGGGGTATAGCTGGGTCCTCAGGTAACACCATGTTCAATTTTCTGAGGTATCGCCTGACTGCTTTCCATAGTGGTTGTACCAGCTTGCAATCCCACCAACAATGGAGGAGTGTTCCTCTTTCTCCACATCCTCGCCAACATCTGCTGTCACCTGTGTTTTCGATCTTAGCCAATCTGACTGGTGTGAGGTGGAATCTCAGTGTTGTTTTCATTTGCATTTCCCTGATGACTAGGGATGCTGAGCACTTCTTTAGATGTTTCTCAATCATTCGAGTTTCCTCAGTTGAGAGTTCTTTGTTCAACTATCTACCCCATTTTTTAATAGGGTTATTTGATGGTCTGGAATCTAGTTTCTTCAGTTCTTTGTATACCTTGGATATTAGCCCTCTATCAGATGTAAGGTTGGTGAAGATCTTTTCCCAGTCAGTTGGTTCCCGCTTTGTCCTGTTGACCGTATCCTTTGCTTTACAGAAGCTTTGCAGTTTTATGAGATCCCATTTGTCAATTCTTGATCTTAGAGCATACGCCATTGGTGTTCTGTTCAGGAACTTTTCCCCTGTGCCCATATGATCAAGGCTTTTCCCTATTTTCTCTTCTATTAGTTTCAGTGTAGCTGGTTTTATGTGGAGGTCCTTGATCCACTTGGAATTGAGCTTTGTACAAGGAGATAAGTATGGATCAATTTGCATTCTTCTACAAGTTGACCTCCAGTTGGACCAGCACCATTTGTTGAAAATGCTGTCTTTTTTCCACTGGATAGTTTGAGCTCCTTTGTCGAAGATCAAGTGACCATAGGTATGGGGGTTCATTTCTGGGTCTTCTATTCTATTCCATTGATCCTCCTGACTGTCTCTGTTCCAATACCATGCCGTTTTTATCACTATTGCTTTGTAGTACAGCTTGAAATCGGGGATGGAGATTCCCCCAGAAGTTCTTTTATTGTTGAGTGTAGTTTTCGCTATCCTGGATTTTTTGTTATTCCAAATGAATTTTAAGATTGCTCTTTCTATCTCTGTAAAGAATTGAGTGGGAATTTTGATAGGGATTGCATTAAATCTGTAGATTGCTTTCGGCAAGATAGCCATTTTTACTATATTAATCCTTCCAATCCATGAGCATGGGAGATCTTTCCATCTTCTGAGATCTCCTTCGATTTCTTTCTTCAGGGTGTTGAAGTTCTTGTCATACAGGTCTTTTACTTGCTTGGTTAGATTCACCCCTGTATTTTCTTTATTGCTTTTATTTCTAGTTTAAGTTCTTGCACAGTTTTATTTATTTCCTAAAGGTAAACCTGTTTAATTGTATTTTCTTGTATATCTTTAATGGATTTATTTGTTTCCTCTTTAAACCTTTACTTATTTGATTCTTTTTTTCTGTATTCCTTTATGGGATGTATACATTTTCTTTTTAATGGTCTCTATCCTCTTTATAAGATTGGATTTAAGGTCATTTTTCTTGTGCTTCAGTCATATTAGAATTTCCAGGGCTTGCTGTAGTAGGGTAGCTGTGCTCTGAAAGTTTCATATTGTATTGGCTTTTATTGATTGTGTTCTTTTGAGGGCATTTAGCCATCTGAATGGCTTTGGTTGCTGGATGTTCCTGTTGTAGTAGGTATTGGGAGGGGGATTAATCTTCTTGATGGTCTTGATGTGGCAGACCTCTGATGGCTCTTCTTGGGCTGTAGAGTTCTGAATCTGAAGATCTGTATGGTTCAGGAGCTGCAGGTCTGATTAAGGTGGGGAAAGATATGATAGGAGAATGGAGTTCTACATGGGCTAGCAGGCTGTTTAGAGCATCTTGGTGTGCCCAGTGGACTCAGCGAGCAGGAAAGTGGGAGACAGGGAGATAACCTGTATGGTTCAGGCTCATCTGATTTGGTGAAGGTGCACAGCGAGGTAGGAAGAGAATGGAGGTCCCCCTGGGATAGTAGGCTACTCAGAGCAGCTTAACTTTCCCTAGAGGTCTCAGTGAGTAGGAAGTTGGTTGGGGGACAGGAAGCTCACCTGTATGGTTCAGGATCTAGAGGTCTGATGAAGGTGGGCAGAAAGGCGATGTGAGAATGGTTAATTATAGATTTTATTTGGAGAAGAGTCTAGAAAAAATGAATCAAGTTATGTCTACAAAATGAACTGAACATGCATAAGATTTGGGGAGGGAAAATACAAAATGAAGGAAATTGATGATTTATTCATGTCAAACTCATTTGGATATCTTTTTTTACAGTCCAGTCGTTATCCTCTTCCTGGTCTGCCCTCTGGCTGTTCCTCATCCCATACCTCCTCCCCTGTCTCCAAGAGGATGTCCCTACCCCCTAGTCCCCAACTCCATCAGACTTCTCTACTGGGGCCTCAAGTCTCTCGAGGATTAGGTGCATCTTCTCTCACTGAGGCCAGAGCAGAGAATTCTCTGATGTATATGTGTCAGAGGCCTTATATCAGCTGGTGTATGCTGTCTGGTTGGTTGCTCAGTGATGAGTGATCTCAGGGTTCCAGGTTAGTTGTGACTGCTGGTCTTCCTATGGGATCGCCTTCCTCCTCAGCTTTGTCCAGCTTTTCCATAATTCAACCACAGGCATCTCTGCCTTCAGTCTAATAGTTGGGTATAAATATCTGTGCCTGTCTCAGTTAGCTGCTCATTAGACCTTTCAGAGGACAGCCATGCTAGGCTCCTTTCTGTAAGCACACCATAGCATCAGTAATAGTGTCAGACCTTAGAGACTGCCATTGAGATGGATCTCAAGTTGGACCAGTCACTGGATGCCTTTCCCTCAGTCTCTTCACCATTTTTAATCCCTTTAGTTCTTTTAGACAGGAACAATTCTGGTTAGCATTTTTGAGTTTGAGATGGCAACCACATCTCTCCATTTGATGTCCTGTCTTTCTTTTATTCATTTTTAGAATAATTAAAATTTATTAATGCTTTAATAATGCTTTAGTAGTAGCTTAATCACACAATTTCAAAGTGGTAACATGCATTAATGGTATTTCAAGGGCTCCAGTAATATGGAAGTGTCTGTCACTTGTATAGGTGACATATTTCACTAAACTCACATTTTGTTTCCCATAATCAATCAAGGCAGAAAGAAATGATATGCTCCAACAGAAATTAGTGGCAATAAGAATATACATTTTTCATGCATGTTCAGGGACCCAGTGTCTGCCATAACAAATTACCATAAAGTTGTATCTTAAGACAATAGAAATTAGGAGGGAAAAGAATGTAATGAAAATATATTCAAACCAAATTTTATAAAAAATTTTAAGACAATAGATATTTACTCTCTCATAGATAATAAGTCAAAGTGCAAAATAAAAGTATCAACAGGCTTCCCCTGAGGTGGACTGTTTGAATATCCTTTCCCCACTATTGGGCATTTCATCTAAGGTCCCTACCTTTGAGTCCTGAGAGTCTCTCACCTCTGAGGTCTCTGGGACTTTCTAGTGGGTCCTCCTACCTCCCACCCATTGAAACTGCATATTTCCATTCATTCTGCTGGCCCTCAGGGTTTTTCTCCTGTTTCCCCCTCCCCCATACCTGATCATTTTCCCTTTCCCTTCCCCCTCTCCTCTCCTACCAGTTCCTTCCCTGCCTCTGTCTCCTGTGATTTTCTCCTCTCCGCTCACTCCCTGCCCCTTCCTCCCTCACCCCTGTGGGGCTGAGGCATCCTCACTTGGGCCCTTCTGCTTGTTAACCTTCTTTATTTCTGTAGATTTTATCTTGGGTATTCTGTACTTTTTTAGGTAATATCCATTTGTTAGTGAGTATATACCATGCATGTCCTTTTGGGTCTGAGTTATCTCACTCAGGATGATACTTTCTAGTTCTGTACATTTGTCTGCAAACCTCATGATGTCTTTGGTCTTAATAACTGAACAGTATTGCACTGTGTAAATGAACTACATTTTTTGTATCCTTTCTTCCACTGTAGGTCTTCTGGGTTGTTTCCAGCTTCTGGCTACCACAGATAAGGTTGCTATAAACATAGTGGAGCATGTACCCATGTAGTTCTTTTACCAACTTGGGTGTCCTTGTGTTTGTGACATAAATGTTAAATATTTAAATGTTCTCTTGATATATTTTTTTGATTTGTATGTAATTTCCTTCTTTAATTTGATTAATTTTAGTTTGAAGTATCTTTTGTCAGATGATAAATGGCTATGCCATCTGTGTTTCTTGGATGCAGTAGGATGTTTTTATATCCATTATGTTAATTTTTTTTATTGGAGTATTAAGACTATTGATTTTGAAAGCTATCAATGAGTAGTGTTTGTCGACTGTTTTTGTTATTATTATTGTTTTTGGTGTTGATGTGTGTGTATGTATGTGTGTTTGTGTTTATGTACTTCCCTGCTTTTGATTTGCTGGTCTGGAATTATTTATTCCTGTGTTTTCTTTGGTGAAGTTAACATCTTTGGATTAGAGTTTTCCTTCTAGTGCCTTCTGCATGTCTAGATTTATATATATATATATATATATATATATATATATATATATATATTCCTTAAATTTGGTTTTATCATGGGACATTTTATTTTTCTGTTTTTTTTTTTTTTTTTTTTTTTTTTTTTTCTGAGTCAGGGTTTCTCTGTGTAGCCCTGGCTGTCCTGGAACTCACTCTGTAGACCAAGCTGGCCTTGAACTAGAAATCTACCTGCCTCTGCCTCCCAAGTGCTGGGATTAAAGTCATGTGCCACCACTGCCCAGCTTCTATGTATTTTTAGTTAAAGTTTTGTTGAGTATAGTAATCTGAGTTGGCATCTGTGGTTTGTTAGAGTCTATAGAAAATCTCTTCACGTCTTTCTGGATTTCAGAGTCTTCCTTGAGAAGTTATGTTTAATTCACATAGTTAACAGTTAGCCTACTTACTTCCTTAGCTGGTGTAGCTTGAGAGTTCCCACTGAATACTTTCTGGAGTTGGGGTCTAGAACCAAGCAATGGTTAGGGAGCAGGATTTTTGGAGGGAAGATCTCTTTAGTCCACTGAAGATGGGAGCATGGGACAAGGGCAACATTAGCAAATGGTCTTATTAAGAGCTAGTGATGAGACTGCAAGACTGAAATTGGATAGAAGGCATAGGTAAAGATTTGTAGTTAGTTTACCTTTTGTCCCCTGGGAGGGTGCTCATTGCCATATTTATGGCAACAATTTCTAGTATTTTTGCAAAAGCATTAACTTTTATCTTGTTACTTTAGATCCTTTCTGTATTTTACATAATTTTTGTAATTTAAGCTTTATTATTTCTAATGAGATCTTATAGTAAATTCTTGTTGATAGGATTAAGAGAAATGCAGGGGATATTTTAGGGGATAACTCAACTATAAAGGAAAGAATTTTCTAAAGATGATTTTCTTTCAAGAATTTGAATATAATTAATACAAATGAACGTGAATTTAACAATGTTTGCCTTATTCTAATTCTTGTTTTATTCTGATTGTATATTTTGTTTGACAATTTAGTACTTGCACACACATATTGTATCCTGTTAATTCTCACTACTCACCCATCATTATCTCATACCCACCTCTGTTATCACTTATTCCTTCTAGCAGGTATTTTTACCACACTGCTTCTATTTTGTTTTTTGACCCTAATTCTAAGTAGGATCTTCTCTATGCAATAATTTTGAAACTAGCCAATGATCATGTTGTACTTAATGTTTGATATTCAACTGAGGCTAAAGATTGTCTTTCCCCTAGTGTATATTAGCTGTTAGCAGTTATAGAGGGAGTGGTAGGTCTACATGAGCCACTCTACCATCCATAATTGGCTGATTTCATGTTCAGTCTTGTGCACATGTTGTGAGGAAATCTTATAATTGGTGTGTCCTGTGTCATGCCTTGAAAACAGCATTCATTATTAATCTCTTCTCCATTTTTTCTGGTTCTTACACTCTTTCTAATCTGTCTTCAACCTGAACCTTAGAGTCCATGGACTAAATACCAATGTAATACCATTGTTTTGAGTTGTAAGTTTAAGCTTTCCCTCAGAAATGCATTCAACAATAGGTTCTGATGTGTTCTGTGTTTATTTTCATTTGAACACAGAAGAATTCTAACCCAGTATACCACTTTCTGTAAATGAATATCAGAAATGGAAGCACACTTCCATTTTGAGCAGGGATTCTTAAGCTCATGGCCACAGATATTTGTAGTATTTAGATTTAAACTCTGTCTAGTTTCTTAATAGAAATGGATCGAAGAACTGAGAGGTTTGTGGACATTTTACCTGTCTGTTCTAGTGCTAGAGATGCAGCAAAATTTTACAATGGAGGCAAAAGTTCTGAGTGTCGTTTATCTATCAGTACTGTATATTGTTGGGGTTCAGAAGTGTGTCTTTTCCCTTTCATGTGTCAATAACTTCAAATATCTAGAAAGCTTATGATTATTTTATTATCATGTCTAGGGTAAGTAGTATTTACTCTTTATAATTATCAAGTTATATTTTAACATTAAATTAATACACATAATATTTTTGCATACTTGAAGGGAATAAGAATAGCTAGTTTAGTTTCAATATATGAAAAATATTTCTAATGACAGTAAATGAGTGTCATTTTGCTGAAAATTATTATGTAGCTCCTCTAAATTTGTTTTGTAAACTTCAAATTTTAATAACTTTTGTTAAGAAACACTTTTCTTAGCATTGTTACTGTTGTGATGAGACACCATGACTAAAGCATGTAGAGGGGTTATTTGACTTATACTTCCACAGCAGTGTTCATCATCAAAGGAAGTTGGATAGGAACTCAAATGGGCAGGAACCTGTGGTTAGAAGCTCATGCTGAGGAGCTAAAGTTATGCTGCTTGCTGGTTTTCTCCTCATAGATTGCTCTGCCTGCATTATTATAGAGCCCAGGGCTGCCAGCCCAGGTGTGAAATCACATGCATCAATTACTAATTATTAAAATTCCTTACAGCCAGATCTTAGGAATACATTTTTCTAAATTGAGGTTCCTTTTTCTCAGATAACTCTAGCTTGTGTTAAATTGACTTAAAACTAGCCAGTATTAACATTTCCTATAAGTCCACAAAGGTGCCATTATTACAAAATCCACATCAGTGATTATAATATATACAATATTTCAGGTGTTTGAAGTGATTATGTACATATTTATTTGTATCAAATCCATATGGGAAAAAGTATTTCTCATGTTTTTACATTTGGTTTCATTTAAAACAGTGGCTTTCTGAATGTGTTAAATAGTTTTTTTTTTTTTTACTTTAAAAATTTATAAAAGAATTTACAAGTTGGGGACACAGCATTTAACATTTGACTTTACTACTTTGTATGATTATGTTCACAAAATAGAAGACCTACATCAATAGTATCTTGAACATACTTTCTTACTTCTTTGATTTCCTCAATGTACCCCTCTTGCTAAACCCTTTTTTTGTCTCACAGTGATCTTAGTTTCTCTATTACCCAAGAAGCAAATTTCTGCCAGTGATATTCCATGTGACAAAACCAAACCAAACCAAACCAAACCAACAAACCAAACCAAACCAAACCAAACCAAACCAAACCAAACCAAACCAAACCAAACTGACATGAAAGTACACAAATGAAGAAGGATTCTTATACTAGAGTGACAAGGAAATAAAAATGCATACAGATTGATCTCAGTAGGAAAACAACACTTCAATCTCTAATGCACAGTCTAAATCTGTAAAGAGATGTCACAAATGCAAACATGACACCAGACTTCTTGACCTAAGAAGTATAGCAATTTACACAAAATTTCTGTTCTTGTATATAAAATAAACCTATGTGCCACATATAAATTAGGGAACACAAGTAGAAAACTTGACAATAGATGATAGATAGATAGATAGATAGATAGATAGATAGATACTGATCAATAGAACATAGCTCTTGAGCTCAGGGTTTGGAAATCAGCAACGTACTTCATAATTGTTAATGTTGTAGATACTGCTTTATTATAATCCTCATTTTCATAATCATATTAAAATTATTGAGAGATATTTTCTGTTTCCCTGTATGAGATGTTTATAGACATATATTCAGTAATAGGTTAAAGTATGCTTTGAATAAGATTCCTAGGATACCCACATTAATCACTTCCTAAAACTTAACAAATCCTATACCTTAAATTTCCTATATGATAAGCCTATCTTTCTATTCAGTGCTCAGTGTTAGTCTTTATGATGAAGAAACAATGCTTCTGAAATTTTTTATCCTTACCTCCCTGGGTACTGATTGATTTTCATTGCGTGTCACATGGCAAAAAAAAAAAAAAAAAAAAAAAATCAAGAAATATAGTTCAAGTGCACATATACTGAAATATGCTGACCAAACTCTCGACTCCTTTTTTATGACTGACATGAGAAGATAGGAGCATAAAAAAAAAAAAAAAAGGAAAAAATAGGAGACAGACCCTGGAATGGAGCCCAGTATAATTAGATGAGTTCAACTTTGGTGTTAGAGACATTGGATGATTACTCTGCATAATATTTGAAGTTCAATGTATACTGCTTAGAAATAGTCAACTGAGTTCACATATTGTAGTTGATTGAGGAGAGGAGACGGAGAAAACAAGATGTGGGAGAACCACAGGAAACAATTAGAGGAGGATAAAATGAATAAACAATTGTTCACAAAAGTGCTGGGATCCTTTCTCTACTCAGAAGTAAACTCAATACAAAAATTATATAAATTATGTTAATTTCTTTTCAGTTTCAACTGGTTTTATAGTGTAAGGTGTTCATAGGAAAAACAAATGGCTGTGATAATTTCCAGGGTCTTAGTTTGGTCACATTCATAATCTTCAGCAAACTTCACTATCATTTACTCCTTAAATTTAGTTGACCTTTGAAACTGGATTTTTTGGAAATTGGGTGTGTGGTACATACTTTACTTGTAGCACTCAAGAGCCAGAGACAGATACAGGAGCTCCAGTTTTGCCTGTCTTATATAGAGAGAAACCTTGCCTCAAAAAGTTAAGTAAGTAGACAAACAAACAAATAAATAAGTTCTTCTATTGTCACTCTAGTAAAGCACCATTTTCTTGTGGATAAATAAAAATAAATTGAATTCATCAAGCTTTAGAAAAACCATGGAACCACTGAAGCAGCATAATTCTAGGTAGTTAGCTTTTAAAACTTTCTTCCAACATATCAGTTGATTCCATGGGACCTGTGATTAAACAGTACAAAAGTGGACCTTTTTAGGGAATCACTAATGTCCTTATTCCTCAGACTGTAGATGAAAGGATTTAGCATGGGGGTAACCACAGTGTACATTAAAGAGGCCACCACATTGTTTCCAGAAGAATGAGACAAAAGTGAGCCAAAATACTCTGCAAGCCCTGTTCCATAAAATAAGCATACCACTGCCAGGTGAGACCCACAGGTAGAGAAAGCTTTATACCTTCCACTTGAAGAGGAGATTCTCAGAATAGAAGAAATTATTTTAAAGTATGAGAAAAGGATCCCTGATAAGGGAAAAACACCAAGTATGACACCAATGACATACATGAGTATGTTATTATTGAACGTGTTGTTGCAGCCTAAATTTAGAAGTTGAGAAGGGTGACAGAAGAAATTAGCAATTGCCACATCTTTGAAACACTTAAGTTGTAAGACAACCAAATTGTGAATTAGGGATTCAAAAAGGCTAGCTAAAAAGACATTAAAACTAAGATGCCACAGCGACAAGGATTCATAATTATTGCATAGTGCAGTGGGTGACAGATAGCCACAAACCTGTCATATGCCATCACAGCTAGAAGCATACTATCCATACATGCAAAATGATAAAAAGAGACATCTGAGTCAGACAGCCCACATAGGATATGGCTGGACTGTGGATTTGAAGCTCTGCAACCATATTTGGGACCGTTGTAGAAATGAAGCCAACGTCAGCCAAGGACAGAATGGAGAGGAAGAAGTACATAGGAGTGTGGAGGTGAGAGAATGAGCTGACAGTCAGGATGATGAGCAGGTTCCCAAGGACTGATATCAAGTACATGGATAGGAACAACCCACATAGAATGGGCTGCAGTTCCGGATCATCAGATACTCTCAGAAGATAAAATTGTGAAACATGTGTTATGTTTTTCATTTTTATTTTCATCATTACCCTTTTAGAAAAAAAGAAATAATTGCAAAATAAATAAGTCAAATATAAAATCAGCCTGAATTCTGAACAGTTTGAATGCAAATACTCTCATTTAAGATTTTCCATACAAATACAGAAATACTTGTGGTTTCCACAAATGCAATCTTTGAAGTATTTCATTACTGTTTTGTGTGTTATTCACTTCCTTTTCTACATGCATAGGAGCCTGGTTAGAAGACATTATATATATCCATATATATCTCAAGAGTTGGAAGCACTATATGAATACTAAATTATTTGATATAGTCATATCATCAATGTATGCTTGTAAAATTCATGCCTGGGAGATTGGGGCAGAGGAAAATCTAGAAGGCCTATTATTTTAGAAACAGGGAGGACGCATTGTGAGGGGAGATAAGCATAAAAGTGTTTTAGGGAATGGACATCATCAAAGTTCATGCTATGCTTAAAACATAATTATTAAATCTAATATAGTAGGCAAAAAATATACTACAACAAGATTTTAAATTGGTATTTGTTTGTCAGAATAACAGAAACAGTTTGAGACAGTATGGTTATATAGAAAGTGATTCGTTCTCAAAAATTAAGCTCATAACTTATACTTTTAAACATTGTTATGTGCCAGTTACCCCAAGGAGTTAAGCATCATTCTGACTTACCTCTTAGGTGGATGATTTTTAAATTATTCAATATGTAACTTTTAGTTTTGGCTTTGATAATTTTCAATTTTTCCTAAAAGTGGTTTAATAGTTGAAGGTAATTATATGATATCTGTGACAACAAATGTTGCATTGATACTCACTGTTCCTGGTTAATTAAGAAATGTAAACTGTACGAAATACCTTTGGAAATTAAAAAATTTATGTAGGTTTATTTGTATCACAAAATATAATATACCACTTGTTTTTTAAAAACTCAATCCCGCGTTTTGTGTTAGCATTGTCGTATTTTTCTGATTCTAAGACCCGTGAGTGATATTTAAAATCCTTAGAATAAAGGGAAGCCACCAAACCAAAGTTTAAACCTTCTTATTTCTAAGTAATATATTTTATACACACCTTAACTGATCTGTTGAGGACTGTCTACCTTCCTCTTCATCTGCATTTAGGAAAACAGAGCTGATTATTTTGTCAGGTCATAGTGTATGGATGTGGAAAAGTAAACAACGTAAAAGACATGAACTAATTTAAGCCCCATCAAAGAACATGTGCAAAAGATAAATCGATAAAAGATAATTTAAAGTACAAATAATGTCAGTTTCCTCATGTACAGGACATACATTATTAATAGCTACTTTGTATGGTTACTGTATGTATATGTTTTTAATATATTTTAGGAAAATGACAAGTAGTACTAAGTCTCATCAATAAATATATTTAACTGAATTTTTGCACATCCATATATCCAGAATACAGATACCATTAATTCAAATTTCAGAAGTCATATTTTAGGTCTTCATAATGTGTTTAGTTCAGGTGCATATATTACTGTGAGTTTGAATATTTATGTTGATATTATGTGTCATAATTACTGCTACTAACAATACCAATGTTTATGGAACATTTTCTAAATGTCAGAAAATATGAAAGACTATTTTTCACTCTGATCAATTATAAATACAAGAATTTAAAATCTGGACATTCCTTTACAGGCTACTAATTTTGATATACCCATGTAACATAGAGCCAGTGTTGGTGGAAACTAAATTGAATAAGATGTCTGATACCTCAATTAAAGTGACATAGATCTCATAATAAAATAGATTCTATCAGTATTATTCCCTACTACCCACCCAAATTGTGTAACAATCCTTTTCATATCTCCATCTCTCAGCACTTACTCAGTCAAGCTACTTTCCTTCTATGTCATGAAGAGACAATGCAGAATCAAACACTATCATTCCTACTGTCAGATGAAGGCTATTTTCTGTCCCCAGGATAAATATAAATAGTCAGAAGCTTGTACAGGCTGGTTATTGACCATTATATGGTATTGGAGGTTCAGTGCAGGAGCTCGTAATTACACAAATGGGAAAAGATTGTACTAGTCCCTACAGAATTCATATTAATTGTAGAAGAACAAGAGAAAGTGAATATCCACAGTATGACTGTGGGCTCTCTCTATATAGGTTAAACTACTGTATATAAACTCCTTTTTTGTGGTTCCATGTAAATTCTAACTACTTTCATTTTATTAATGGTCAGGAGTTTGGTACAAATCTGTGAATTAGTAATTTATACTACAAAGTAAAAGATTTCCTAATTCTAGGCCAGACTAGGTAGAATGGTTATTTCCAATCAAGTGGCATTTATACATTATATATTATACATTATATATTATATATTGAGACAATATACCTTAAAATGCTTATTATTATAAACATATGTATACACTTTGATGATATCAAATTCATTCACATTGTTGTGAAAGAATCAACATGATACATCTGAAAATTTTCATTTTTCCCATACAGAAATATTAACAAAGTAATTTTCATATTGCTGTTACAATTTTGAAGTGATTATGAAAAAGTTCAAGTTATACATTTAATGTGTTAAAAGGTAGTACTTATTAGCCTATACTTATGCTCCACCCATATTTATTCAAATTATATTGAAAATGATGTTTCATGTTTTGATGTGACCCTGTGCTAGCAGAGAGTTACTCAGGACCCTTTTGACAATTATTTCCTCAAGCCATAAGTAAAGATATTCAGGCTGTCATTTATAAATTCACCATCCTCATAGCTAAAATTATGTTAATTATTGCTGAATTGGTTTGCAAAACTACATGATTTCATGATAATAACGGAACAGATTTTCTACTGAACCTTCCTATAGCCAACACATAACTACTAAATCAAGTTTTATTTATAAACTAATAAAGTTTATATAGTTATTTGTCCAGGATAGTGGACCTGTGGGCTATAGTTCTAAATTCTATGGGATTCTAAGGAGACTAGGAGTGTACAGGGAGGGATCCATGGTTCCAGAGACATAGGTAGCAGAGGATGCCCTTGTCTGACATCAATGGGAGGGGAGGTCCTTGGTCATGTTGAGGTTTGATATCCCAGCATAGGGGGATACTGGAGCGATGGAGTATCCAGGGATTTCTGTGGTTGGAGAACTGGGTTCTGATGTTGCCAAATATTATTGGTTTCTGTTGCTTATGTTCTTGAACTTGCCTTTTGCCATTCGATTGTCTCTGGTGTTAACTGACCATGCTGCTTCTGACTTGAGCCTGTCCCTCCTGTTAACCTGTAAACCTGTGATTCTGGATGTATCAGAACCTCTGGGGGTTGAGCTGCTACTGGGGTTTAGGTTGAGTGGGTTGGGATCCCAGAGACTCTGACCCAGGTACAGGTTCAAGCAGGAAGAAGCATGAGTTTCTGGCTGGGCAGGGTATTTGCATCCTGGGTTCCAAGGGTCTCTGTTCCACCAGGTATTGGGGCAGAGGTTGGGGTCTCATCTATGATCCTGGATGTGTCAGAATACCTGGGGAGTCAAGCTGCAACTGGGATGTGGGCTGAGTTTGTTGGGATCCAGAGCAGAGGTTCTGTTCCCAGCACAGGTCCAAACCAGAATGAGTGCAGGTCTCTGGCTAGGCCATAAAAATCTTTAAAAGAAAAAATTGAACCTTTTCTTGGTGAATTTTTTCCTTTTATCAGTATAGACTCTTCTCTCTCCTTAGAGAAAGCCACAGTGCAACTGGTGCTGTGACAATTTTGTTGAGAGCAATCAGAATTTTTACACCTTTATCAGAAAATGAATATAATAACGTTCCTAGGATCAATACAATTGTAGTTGCCAGAACATAATGACAGTTTCAAGCTATACAGGGCACATGAGATTAATGCCTAAGACCAACTGTTCTGTCAAGTTTCCATGTTTCCTGAACTTCCAAGGGAGCATTCAAAGAAACACAAGGCCTGATTGCTTCAGTGCCTGAAGGAATGCCATCAACCTCTAAGGAACTGACAAGCACATTGTGCCCTAGGAGCCGTGGACTCTAATCTGAAATCCCTATGGATTATGCCTCTCAGAGCAGTTAAACTAGGCCAGTTCCATGGTTCCCTGAAATTCTGTATCTCTTCTGATTAATTTTTATTTTAATTCTATTTTGTTAAATATTAGAATGTCTACATCAGTTTCCTTCTTGTGTTTATTTGCTTGGAAAATCTTTTCCAACCATTTATTCTCAGGTAATGTCTATCTTTGTTGTCTTTCATGTATGCAGCAGAAGGATGGATCCTGCTTTGATATCTTTCTGTTAGCCTGTTTCTTTTTATTAGGGAATTGAGTCCATTGATACTGAAAGATATTAATGACCAATGATTGTTATTTCCTGTTATTTTGTTGTTGGTGTTGGTGTTGGTAGTGGTGGCTGGTGGTGGTGGTGCTGGTGCTGGTTATGGTGTGTGTGTGTGTGTGTGTGTGTGTGTGTGTGTGTGTGTTTCCCTACTTTTGGTTTTGCTGAGATGAGATTATTTATTGTCTATGTTTTTCATGGGTGTAACTAACTTTATTGAGTTAGAATTTTCCTTCTAGTACCTTCCATAGGGTTGAATTTGTGAATGGATATTGTTTCAATTTGACTTTGTCATGAAATATCTTGTGTTTTTTCTTCTATAATATTGAAAATTTTGCTGCATATAGTATTTTGGGCTGGCATCTGTGATCTCTTAGAAACTGTAAGACATTTCCCCAGGTCCTTCTGGTTTTTTAGTGTTGCCATTGAGAAGTCAGGTGTAATTCTAATAGGTCTGCCTTCATATGTTACTTAGCCCTTTTTCCCTTACAGCTTTTAATATTCTTTCTTTGTTCTGTATATTTAGTGTTTTGATTATTATGTGTCATAGAAACTTTCTTTTCTGATCCAATTTATTTGGTAGTCTGTAATCTTCTTGTATCTTTACAGATGTTCTTCTTAGGAAATTTTTCTTTTATGATTTCATTATACATTTTTACTGATTGTTTTGAGCTTAGAACCTTTCTCTATTCCTATTATTCTTTTCCATAGTGTCCTAGATTTTATGGATGTTTTGTGTTAGGAATTTTCTAGATTCAACAGTTTTTTGACCAATGAATCAATTTCTTCTATCATGTCTTCAGTGCCTAAGATTCATTCTTTGATCTCTTGTATTCTTTTCATGTCTGCAGATCATGGTCACTTACCTAGATTTTCCATTTCCAGAATTCCCTCACTTTGTGCTTTCTTTATTGCTTCTAATTCTATTTTCAGGTCTTGGACAGTTTCCTTCTTCTAGTTTGTTTGTTTGTTTTTCTTGGATTTCTGACATTATTTAAGGGATTTATTGATTTCTTATATTTTTTGTTTATCGTCTCTATTCCTTCAAGAAGTACTTTAATCATTTTTCTCCTTAAGGACTTTTATCACCTTCATAAAGTTGATTTTAAGGTCATTTTCTTGTGCTTCAGTTGTGTTAGACTATTCAGGTCATGCTGTTGTAGAATAGCTGGCCTCTAGAGGTGCCATATCTCCTCGGCTTTTGCTAGTTTTGTTCTTACATTGATACTTAGTTGTCTAGATTTGGGATGAACATAGATCTAGGTGCTGATTTCTGAGTTTGTCTCTGTTGGATGGATATTTTATTCCTTGGTTTCTATTTCGGTATTCTGGTCTTGTGGCCTGAATTTCTTATACATAGCATGACCTCTGATGGAGTAGGTAGTTTCTGTTCAAGTTGGGGCTATACTTCTGGGGGCTAGGTTGACCTTTGCTGTAGCAGATGGTCATTGAATGAGTTGGGACAGGATAATGTGATGAGGAGGAGAGTGGGGATTGTGAGTTGTTTTTTTTTATTGCTTCAATTTTCATTTTCATGTCTTAAGTAGTTTCCTTCACCTATTTTGTTTATTTTGGTTGGTTGGTTGCTTTTGTTGATTGTTTGTCTTTTCTTAGATTTTTGACACTGGATGAGTAAAGGAGGTCCACTGTTGGGCTGTCTATCTGTGGTTCTGACAGCAGATGTAGTATACGGTCCAGCAGAGAGTCTCTGCTGATTTCATCTATTTATCTTTCTGGCTTGTTTGGCCTGCAAGTGTTCTTCAAACTGTTGTGGCCTATACCAGTTCTTCTGACTGGCATATATTGCATCTCTTCTTCTGACTGGTGTGGCCTACTCCTGGGCAACAGAAGTCTACCTGAGTTGGGGACCAGCACACAAGAGCTAGAGGGGACAGCAGTGGACCAGGATGGTGGATAAGGAAGTAGGTCTTTGAGAATCAAATCCTGAGAGTGAGACATTTCCTTGGGCAGATGGGTCAGTCACCTGTTTTTCTGACTGGCATGATCTAAACCTGGGAAGCAGAAGTCTCTTCAATTTGGTGCTAGGGGTAAAGCAGTGGGAAGAAACTGTGGTAGGATTGGATGGGAAGCAGGCTATGGAATGGATCTTTGGGAACAGAATCCAAAAATCTAAGGAGTTAGGGAGTTCCAGAGGCAGATGGGTCACTCACCAGTTCTTTAGGTTGACATAGCATCCCCCTGGGCAGTGAAAGTCCCCTCGAGTTGTGGCTGGGCAAGCAAAAGTAAGAATGTATGACTGAAGTATATTTGAGTACTTTTTAAGCTCCTCCAAATTCTTTCAAAATTGTGTGTGTAAATGAGTATTTTTCTGAAATAATCAGAAAGTGATTTAATGTGAAAAATAATTACATGCCTCTCTAGTTCTTAGAATTCTAATTTTATTTATTTGAGTGAACAAATCTATGTATAGAAGAGTTTTTTCACAGTAAGAGTATTATTGTAAGTATATACATATCAATGGTAAATACAGCATTTATAAATACTTGTTATAAGTACAAAGACAGCTGGATATAGTCAATCACACTTATGTGACTTTACATTTTGGTATAAAGTCAAGATGAATGTGATTTTGAGGATGACATAGGCTATAATACACTCAAGGATCCAAGGATGGTAAGCTAAATAGATAAGGTTCTACCTCAAGAACACAATGAAAACTACAAAGAAATTCCCTGAAAAAGAAATTTTAAATTTTATAATATGTAAACCTCATAGTCAGAATACACCCACAGTTATCTGTAGAACATTTCACACAAACATAAAAGAATATACTTCTCAGCATCCCATGGAACATTCTTCAAAATTAATCACATAGTAGTCATAAAGCAAGTCTCAGTAGATACAAGAAAATTGAAATAGCCCCTGTATCCAATTAGAATATCACAGATTAAAGCTGGATTTCAACAACAACAAAAACAAAAGAAAGGCTGAAGACTCATGAAAAGAAAACATTTTTTTTTTCTGAAGGACTACTGGGCCAAAGCAGAAATAAATAAATAAATAAATAAATAAATAAATAAATAAATAAATGTAAGATGTTTTAGAATTCAAGGAAAATAAATGTACAGCATACCCAAACTTATGGGACATCGTGCACTAAATAAGGGCAATGGTGCTAAAAGGAAAGTTCATAGTACTATGGTGTGACTAGTTGGAGGCCTGGGATGGGGGAAGATACAGGGAGACTATGGGTGACCATAGCTTATATTCCTATCAGTGGAAGATATAGAGACTGAAGTGGCCAAATCTTATAGCCAGGCAGGACTTCAGAGAAGGGAGGGAGCCATAAATCCACACACAAAACCTTCAACCCCAAATTTGTCTTGCCTACAATATATAGAGTGATAAAGAGAGAGCACAGACTGAGGAATGTTCAGCAGATGATTGCACTATCTTGAGTCCCATGTGAGAGACTATTCTTAACACTATTAATGATATTCTGCTATGCTTTAAGATAGAGCCTAGCATAATTGTCTCCTGAGATGCTTCACTCAGCTGCAGATGGAGGCAGATGCAATGATTCACAGTCAAACATCAGGGAGAGCTCAGGGAGTCTGTGGAGGAATGGGAGATAGAATTGAGCAAGCTGAAGGGGTCAAGGACACCACAAAAAAGACCTATAGAATCAACTAAAGTGAGACCATGGAGGCTCACAGAGATTGGGCTACCAACCATGAAGCATGCAGGGCTGAACCTAGATCTCCTACACATTTGTAGCAAATGAGTAGCTTGGTCTTCATGTGGGTCCCATAACAGGTGGTGTGGGGGCTGTCTCAGTCTTTATTCCTTGCCATTGGTTCCTCTTCCCTTACCTGGACTTCCTGGTTGGACCAGTGGGAAAGGATGTGTATAGTCCTGCTGGAACTAGACGTTCAGGGTGTGGTGGTACCTAAGGGGGTATCCCCTTTCCTGAGGAGGGGGAGGTGGTAATGGAGGAAGGGATTTGTAAGATTGATGGTGGGAGAAGAGGAGGAGGGGAGGCTGTGATTAAGATGTAAAGTTAGTAAAATAGAAAAAAAGTAATTGAAGAGAGCTCATAAAAGCAACTTAACAGCATTTTTTAGAACAAAAAGAAGCAAATCCACCAAAGTGAAGTAGAAGGTAGGAAAAAAAATCAAATACTGGGCTGAAATGAATACAATAGAAAGAAAAGGAATAATATGAAGAATCAATGAAACAAAGATTGAGAAAGTTAAAAAGATAGACAAATCCTTAGCCAAATCAATTAAAAGGCAGAGAGATAATATCTAAATTAACAAAATCAGAAATGGAAAAAGGGGATATAATAGACACTGAAGAAATCCAAAGAATAATTAGATCTTCCTTCAAAAACTTGTACTCCACAAAATTGGAAAACCTAAAACAAATAGAAAGTTTTCTTGATAGATACCACTTATCAAAGTTGCATCAAGATCAGGTAAACAATTTAAATAGATCTATAACCTTCTCCCCGACCCCCAAATAGAAGCAACCATTAAAATCTCACAAACAAAAAACTAGTCAAAGGCCAGATGATGTTAGTGTAGAATTATACCAGACTTTTGTAGAGGGGTTAATGGCAGTACTTCTCAAATTATTCCACAAAGTAGGAACAGAAGGAACATTGTCAAACATTTTTTATGATGCCACAGTCATCCTTATACCCAAATCACACAAAGACTTATCAATGAAAATAATTTATAGACCAATTTCCTTCATGAACATTGACGCAAAGATATGCATTAAAATACTCAGAAACTGAACCCATGAAGACATCAAAAAAAAAAAAAAAAAGATTAACTGTGACCAAGTAGACTTTGATGCAGGGTTGGTTAAACATATGACTATCTGTCAATGTAATCCATCATAAAACCAACTGAAACAAAGAAAGGACATGATCACTTCATTAGGTACTAAGATATCAGGGACATACTAAACATAATAAAGGCAATATATACAGTAAGTCTATAGTCAACATCAAATTAAATGAGAGAAACTCAAAACAATTCCAGTAAAATTATGAACAAGACAAGGCTGTCCACTCTTTCCAAATCTATTAAATATAATACTTGAAGTTCTAGCTAGAGCAATAACTAAAAGAGATCAAAGGAATACAAATTGGAAAGGAAGAAATCAAAGCATCACTATTGGCAGATGATATGATAGTATACATAAGCAACCTCAAAAATCCTACTAAGGAACTTCTACAGGTGATAAACACCTTCGGCCATGTGGATGGATACAAGATTAACTTTAAAAAATCAGTATATACATTTTATATACAAATGGGCTGAGAAAGAAATCAGGAAAATGATACCCTTCTCAAAAGTCACAAATAATTTAAAATATCTTGATGTACCTCTAACCAAGCAAGTGAAAGACTTGGATGACAAAATTCAAGTTTATAAAGAAAGAAATTGAGGAAGATTTCAAAAGATAGAAAATTGTCTATGCTCATAATTAGGATAACATAGTGAAATGGCCAACATCGACAGAGGGCTAATACAAAAGTTACAAAGAACCAAAAAGTTAGATACCAACAACCCAATAACAATTAAAATCAGTATAGAGCTTATAAGAATTAAAGGGTTAAAGGATATCCAATTCGAGAACTCAACAACAAGTTAGGGACAGCACAAGCAACCAACCATAGATAACAAATTTTCAAAATCGGTACAGAGGTAGCTTTACAGTAATGAGAAAAAATCTCTAACATACAGAGAGACAAATTTCTAAACAAGTCTGAGGTTCAATCTTACACCAATCAGAATAACTAAGATCAAACACTCAAGAAGATGGCCCATGCTCCAGTATGTGGAGCATTTCTGGTGGGAGTACAAACTCTGGTGGGTGCCAGAGCAGCTAATGGAATAAACTTTTCCAGTGAGATTTTAGGGCAACGGCACTAAGCAAAGCTTTTTTGTCTTATGGGTGTATTTTTTTTTTTGTTTTTTTTGTACATTATCATAATATGCTAATCAGATTCAATGTGTATTTTCCACTTCTAATTAATCTGACAAGAAAAAAAAAAACTACCTCACAGAGTTCTCAGTACCTTGTGTTTAGTTGATTCTAGATTTAGTACAGTAGAATTCTAAGATGAACCATCAAAAGTCTACCTTTGTCAACATGACATGTAATTGAATTTCTTGATATCATATTTAAGTTTACATGAAATCAATAGCAGGTCATAGTTCCACATTACATGAGATAAAATTCCATATACTACCATAAATGCATTATATATTTTATTACAGATGGAAATAATGAGGAGAAATCCATTAATCTTTTAGTATCTCATACACAATCAAAATAACCACTTGTATCCAATAAAATACATCTTACATGACAAATAAGGAAAGAAAAATGTAAGTATGGCTCAATGTATGTATTTAGTACACACAAAAACATTCTTAATAAATAAATAAATAATATAGATATCACTCATGACCATTGTAGTCCTTAGTTTCTGAAACTGACCATAGGCCAATACCCTGGTATTTATAACTAACATCTACTACCAGTTCTTTATTCCTCACTCTGGCAAGGACCTCAAATTATTTGGTTTGTTCTCTGAATAAATGACCCATACCTTCAATTTTGAAGGTTCTGAGCTTTTTAAAAATCTGCCTGCAACAGGTGTTTTGGTAGTTTTTCACTATCCTCAATCTCAAGATCTAATAATACCAATAGATTGACAAAGAATATCCTACACTCCAGATCTAGTCTCCTTACTTCCTTTGAAGTAAATAAATCTGTTACTTAACAGCTGCATCAGTAGCCATTCATAACACTATTATTCCTTTTAGTAGCTTGTTGATGTAAAAGTACGACACACAAATTGGGCAGGATGAAGCCTGAGTTTTTTGTGTCTCCAGGGAGGACTACTCATTTGCTGAAATCAAATGTCTAGACTAATAGAGAAAGAAATTATTAGAACAAGAAGCAATGTTTTTTCCTGGTCACTTATAGTCTTAGTGATAGAATCACTCCCATTTCAACTGTTGGATTCCTAGGCCAGTAAATCACGACTATATGAGAAACAGTACTGTATATTGAATGCTGATTCAAAGTATATACTGTCTTCTGAACAATCTTTTTCCTTGGCCTTCCAGAATAAGTCTATGTAATGGGCACCATAACTCTGTCTTCAAAAACCACTCCACCATTATATCTTTCTAGTTACTTCAAAGTGGTGGAGTACCTGTCAACACTAGTGGATTCTGTGAGCGTGTTTCACCTCTATGCCAGTGAAATGAGTTTTTTGATCAGAAACAATGGCTGTTAGAATACCATAATAGTGACTAAGACTTTAAAACAATAGATGGTAGTTTTGACTTATGAATTTTGTTCAGGATAGGAAATCCTTAAGCAGAATAGTTATCTATTCCAGTAAGGAATACAAATTGTCTTTTCAATGAACGAAGTTGTTCAATGTAATTAGCTTGTGCCACTAGGTCACTGGGTGATCACCTCAAGAAATAGGTCATGTTGCAGTTCAGGTTGATATATATTATAATATATATATAAATATATTTTTTTTTTTTTTCCAACCAAGCTGAGTTATGGTGTTCCTCCCAGCCACGTAAGTTTGGAAATAGGCTAGAAGCTCATGGCTAGTTTGGCACAGATAAATTCTGTGGTTCGTGGCATAAGGCTAGAACACACCCAGGCTGACCCAGGGATATTGGTGGAGGTTTGGGGGGTTTGGGGAGAGGATTCAGGTTCTGGGCTGCTGCAGACAACTAAAGCTATGGATTCTGAGAGCGTCTACAGGTAGAAATTAGGTCGCAGAGAGCAGGCCTGAATAAGATAGGAATGGAGGAGTTGATGGAGATTTAAGAAGTCAAGGCTTCAAAAAGCAACTGGATTCTTGGAAACAATGCAGGAATTCTGGGAATAGTTTAGCATAGCATTCATCCAAAAATCAGCCTGAAAATAGGCTCACATAGAAAATAAAAGGGAATTTAATTGACGTTATTTAAAGAGAAAGGGAATATAGTTACATATTCATAAATAGTAATCTCCTCAGAAGGGAGAAATAAAGAGAAACTGCATTGATATACTAAGGATACAATGATAAGCCTGAAAATAGGCTCATACAAAAAAATAGAAGGGGATCTAATTGAAGTTAAATACATAGGAAAGGATGTTAATCCAAGACATATAAAGAGAAGGAGGATATAATTATGTACCACAGAAGGATACATAATTTATTCCTTAGAAGGGAGGAATAAAAGGAATAAAAGGAGATTGCATTGTTTTAAGGATAGAAGGGAGAAATAGTGGTAGTTGCTTAAAAACTTTTAAGTATACATGGAAGAATAAAGAAAACCAGGCCTTTGAGCTCAAATGTAGGAAACAAATGCACAGACAAGAGAGAAACCCCATCTCAACAGATAATAATAATAATTGTTTTAAATGTTTCAGGTTGTTTTTAATTATCAAAATGAAGGTGGTTACAAGTTTGGTGGCATTAATGATATCTATAATCCTCTGGAAAGAGTGTTCAGAGTATAGCAGGCCCTAAGAAAAAAGAGGCTGCTAAATTGAACCAATCAATTTCTGATTGCTGTACCAAGGACATGCTATTTTGGGAGAGAGGCTCTATATTTGTGCTAACAGGAAGGGAGAAAAGATTTAGAAACCTCTTTTTTTTTTTTTTTAAAAATTTGGGTTTTTTTATTTATTTACATTTCAAATGTTATCCCCTTTCCTGTTTCCACTCTGCAAATGCCCTATCTCATCCCCTCCCTCCCTCGCTTCTATGAGTAACTCCCCATCCCCCCATGTGGATCCCTGGTCTGGAGGGTATCATATGAGGATCTCCAGCCTGGCTGGGGACAGGGTACGACAGGGAGGGGTCCGCTACTGCCGTTGCCTCTGTTTGTGTCTCCCACCTGGCCCGGTGGGAGGGGGGCCCTCCGAGCAAAGGGGAAGAAATGCTGCCTAGCCACTGCCTCAGCTGTCCACGCCCTGGTTGCTCCCAGGTAGATGCACCTGTCTCTCTGTGCTATGCTGGCCTGGGCAGCAGGAGAGCAGACCTCTTCTGAAGTCAGTGAGGTGCTGGCTAGCTAGCAGGGAAAGGAGTGGATCTTTTCCCAAGTGTTACAGCCCTTGCTAAGCAGGTGAGGTGCTGGCTAACTGGCGAAGAGGGGAGGGTCCAGAAGGCACCTGGGGAAAGCAGATCTTCTTCCCAAGTGTTACAGCTCTTGAGACAGAAAACAACGGGATGATTCTCGGACACCTCTCTCAGTTAGCTCAATATAATACAGTTTTGGGGGTGGGTTAATGTCTGGTAGCAGATAACCCCTATTGGCTTGGTCAGAGAGCTTTGGGATGCCTCATCTACATGTAGGAGAGCCTGAGGCACTATTCCTATGTGAAACGGTGGCCATAGACCTCTCTGTGGGAGGGGCTGTGGGGGTTGAGACTGAGTGAAAAAAGAGCCAGGGCCAGGAGTGATGCTGAATGACTTCCATCCCATGGGGGGGTCCAGGGTTCAAAGCTTATGCTCAGACAAGTGCCCAGTTTCTTCTCACAGCTCACTGTCCTCACACCCACCCACCCACTCACACCTCACTGCCTTCGCATTCCCCTGCACTAGGCATCAAGCCTTCACAGGACCAAGGGCTTCTCCAACCATTGTGACTTCGTTTAAAGTAATATGGATCAGATATGCTAGGGGAAGACCCCTTGAAGATCTTGGCTACAGACAGAAAGAAAAATTCAAGACCAAACAGGACAGGTAACATAAATTGCTGACCTCTCCACAGGGTAACAGCCCTGAAACTGGCTAAGACATAAAAATGCCTCTAGCCAAAACTTTAGCTAAAATTAGCCAATAAATCTTGTTGGTTATGGAATCCTTAAAATTCATCATGGTATCCTTCACATGGCATGAATGAAGATTTATTACAATTTGGTTATTGATCAAACTAACTCATAAAAAGGATGGTTGTCTTTCATCTCCTCAAATAAGGAACAAAAATTCATCCTTAACTGATCTGTGCACACCTTACACAATCCATACAAATAACTTTTAAAGAACTAAAAATTTGGTTGTAAAATTCTTATGTTACAGAATGAAAAACCAAGATACAGGTCTGACAAGATTCACTCTCAGTTGTGCCTGGGATGACCTGCTGTTCCATGTCCCTGTCTGATTCTGCCTCACCTGATGCTGTTTCCAGAAACTTGTTCCCAGACGAGCTTCCAGAATGGCTCCTGGTCCCTTATAGACCTTGGTTCATCCAGCCCTTTCAAACAGTTCCAATCAGGACTTCAGTTAAGACCTGAACTTTGTAAGCAAACAGAAACCAAATAACAAGTGCTAAAGCCAGATTTCTTAAATTTGAACAATTTTTCTAATTTCCTACCTCTCCCCACCTTTGCCCCAATTCAGCAGGAAGTTGTGGAGATTCATTATCCTGATTCCTTGGGTTTGGGTTGTATAATTATGGTTATTTGTAAAATTATAGATAGGTTGTCATTTTTAGGGATAATTTGAAGCTGGTTATAATTTTGGAAGGCAGGAAACTAAACTGAGAACTTAGACTCAGGGATTTCTATCTTTTTCTTTCCACTTCTCAATTAATTTTTTCTTAGATAAAGGGAAGGAGGATGAAAAGAAAAAAAGGGGATAGAGTAATTTATAAGAAATTAGATAATAGCCAGGCAGTGGTGGTGCATGTCTTTAATCCCAGCACGTGGGAGGCAGAGGCAGCGGATTTCTGAGTTCGAGGCCAGCCTGGTCTACAAAGTGAGTTCCAAGACAGCCAGGGCTACCCAGAGAAACCCTGTCTCAAAAAACCAAAAAAAAAAAAAAAAAAAAAAAAAAAAGAAATTAGATATATGAGGATGGATTACTAAATTACTCTTGAAGAAAACATTTTATAGGCATAATGTTACATTGGTAGAAATCTTTACATTTTGATGCAGAATTGAATTTATATATATATTTTACATTTATCCAGAATTTATATATTGATACAGGTTTAAGTTTTTACTGACCTAAATCATTGTATACTGATACAAATTAATTTAAAATTAATTTTTTATTCTAGATAAGCATTGTGCCTATGCAACTCATTTAAGAATACAAGGCTTAGACCCAGTTTCCTTCTAATAGCTACTATTACAAACTGTATAGGATGATTAAGCAATGCAAGGTAATGGTAAGATAATAAACTCATGGTGATATTAGATTCTGATTTAATTACAATAAAGTGTTTTTAAGATTATTCAAATAGTAGCCAAGAGTAATCAATATTTAACAATTCATATATAATCATTTAAAATCATTTCATTATTAATAGATCTTTTGATAGGAGACTTGTCTGCTCCTGACAGTACTCCCATCCCACTTCAACCACTTCAAAGAAGATATTGAACATTATTACCTCCATATGGAGCTGCTCCAATTGTGGCAAGGTAGCCACTGGGCAAGAATTACCTTAATTTCATCTACAGACAAAATGCTGTCCAAAAAACGGTCAAATGGAATGCAGGATAGTCAATTGCTAAGTTCTGCCAATACAGGGTAAGCTAGCCCTTTGAAATTCCTGCTTTACTTAAGGTCTGTCAGATGGTTCTGGGACAGAAGGTTGAAGGCAGATGCTTTAATGTTTTAAGAAATATCAGGTACTGTTCAGGAAGTCATCTCTCTCTACAAATTGATAAGTTTTGGAAGCTATCTCTTTGTGCTTCCTACGTATTCAGGTAATATTTAATTCCTTCTCAGATCTCCAATGGGGTTGAAGACTAGTTATAGTCTCATCAAACTTAAGTTGTTTAACATTAAAGAAAATGATCTAGATTTGAAAAGATGGTTTTCAGATGGTAATGAAAGTTAAAATGAAACATATTTCAGGTACAGAATTGTAAACTCTTTAATTTAGGATAGATGATAATATTTCTTATTTAAATTTCCAAATATGATGGACAGGATGTTATAAGTGTCACACCTTACAATGTACATAATTGATATTATTATGTTCAATGTATATCTGAGAGAAAAGAAATTTTTGAATAGAATAGAAAGGGGGAAATATAGTCACCGGTATTACAAATGTAATCATGCCCCCCAAAACTGTTTGCGTGAGATGGTCTGCATGTAGCTTCTGAAAACCTGCCTCCAGTTGATTCTGATGGTAAATAAAGATGTCAGTAGCTAATAGCTGGGGAGGACAGACAAAGGTGGGATTTTAGGATTTCCTGGGCTGGGAACTGGGATGGGTGAAGAAAGAGATCTGCCATGTTTTACGAGTACGTGAACAGAGGAGAGACATGGATGCTATGATGGAGTAGAGAAACAAATAGAGTGCAATGAGCTTTGGGTCAAGAAAACGTGGCCCAGATGACTAACTGGAGTTAAGAGCACCAAGATGGGGCATAGGAATGAGTAAGTAGTAACTCAGAATTATGGTGGGAGTTAGATTCTAGCAGCATAGAGGCTAGGCATTTGCCCACCTATTGTGCTGTGTAGGGCATATGAAAATGTAAAGTGTGTTTGTGTGTGTGTCTTTCATTTGAGAACATGTTCCCTTGAGGCAAGTAGCAACTCCATGCCAGGATTTTATTATTAATCAACAACATTAGGTCATTGGTTGTCACTTCAGAAATGTTCATTCAGTCAAGGTGATGTTCCTGTTTGAGTAATATATGGCATTCAGCAATTCTTATGTCTATATCCAGGCACTAATAGTGGAAGCCATGTTGTTTGCTAGCATACTTCATGTCTGCCACCATGGCCACTTTATTCATGGGTATATTGGGCAATGACATGGATGGCATGAGAAAGAGAATTACTCTCC